>CAJHQP010001186.1:0-127050 GCA_905132765.1 Moricandia arvensis | reverse complement strand
TTTACAACCAATAACAAGGTAATAACGCCTCCTGTAATTTGCTGGTTAACATACTAGTGTTTAGGCCCAATGGGCTTTCTAGTTGAACTTGGCCCATAAATTTAGAACAAGTAAGAAAAGAAACCCTAAAACACTTGAAAGTGAGAGCTATATATACCAGCTAGGGTTTTCGAAGGCTGTTTCTCTTTCTTCAAAGGCGCTGCGTGAGAAAACTCGTCGATTTTCACAACCGGAGAGCTCACTCTGATCTCTGAGGATTCGCAGCCATGGCGGAGAAAGCAGTCACTATCAGGACCAGGAAGTTCATGACCAACAGACTTCTCTCCAGGAAGCAGTTTGTGAGTTTCACTCCTTAACTACGAAATGATGATAAAACTATAGGGAAATTGAAAATCTTAGGTTGAGCAGATTCATAGGAGGATCTTCTCTTCTGTTTTCCCCTGAAAGATTTGAACTTTATATGAGGAAGTATCGTATGTACTGATTGGTAAAAATGGCTTATGAATATGTAGGTTATTGATGTTCTTCACCCAGGAAGAGCTAATGTCTCAAAGGTATAATCTTTATATTACATATCTAGCTTTGCTATGTTTGGTGTTTTCTTTGAGAAGATTCTGATTGTTATTGGAATGTCATTGAAGGCTGAGCTCAAGGAGAAGTTGGCAAGGATGTACGAGGTTAAGGACCCAAATGCTATCTTTGTTTTCAAATTCAGAACTCATTTCGGAGGTGGTAAATCTTCTGGATTTGGTTTGATCTATGACAATGTCGAGAGTGCAAAGAAGTTCGAGCCTAAGTACAGGCTTATCAGGGTAAGTCCTATTTTCCCGATTTCAAAGCAGTGTTAAGTGGCTCCTATGTAGTTAAACTTTCCGTGTTGTTTTTAGTCGACCTGTACACTTAGTGCTTTGATTTTGCGTGCTCTGCTATGGAAGCTATGATGGTGGTGGTGTTAAAGATGTGGCAATATAAGAGTCAGAACTATTAGAGTTAATGGAAGTATATAGTCTCTTTATTGTCATGGTAAAATATTTCCTGTTGTAATTGACAGAACGGACTTGACACCAAGATTGAGAAATCAAGGAAACAGATTAAGGAAAGGAAGAACAGGGCGAAGAAAATCCGTGGTGTTAAGAAGGTGAGACAAGATCTAACTCTTCACCCAGATTTGCAGTTTGTTTTTTGCGCTTTTTTTATTAAATGTTTTTTTTGTTTTTGTAGACCAAGGCTGGAGACCCCAAGAAGAAGTAAGGAGTTGTTGAAGAGCGCAAGATCGTTATGGGTTTTGTTCTGCATCACCCCTTATTTATGGCCATGTTTGCTTCTCCTTGTCACACTCGTTCTTTCTTTTGGATTATGCTTTGATCTTTAGAGAACATTGTGCTAAGATTTTGTTGAATACATTTTGATTTTAAACTCCTCTTCAAAATCCTTTGGTAACCATCACACGCGTAGTTTGAGCCATATTTGGTTACATACAAAGACTAATGTTTATTGTAACTTCTATTGGGTTTTTCTGACTTGGGCTTCCACATAGACATGCATTCAAGCTAAAGACATGATGCTTCTTCTACTTGCAAGATTAAAGCACTGAGTTTTGTGTGTTCTTAAAACGTTATTGTTTACTTCCATGCTATGATGAACAACTGGTTACTACATATTGGACCAGCTGGCTTGAAAGTATCATAAAAACAAATGATAAAATAAGGTTAAGTAAGTGCTTCTGCTTCAAGCTTTATGAGATAGGTTGAAACTTGAAAGTAAAGAACTCTCTTATGCTTTGTAACAGTTGTGGTATCTTCTTTATTAGATCTTTCGCCGAAAGAGTGCAATAAAATACTTGACAAATTATCATTGCTTTTCTTTCATAGGATTCTTATTTCAGTTCATACTAATTTATAAGCTGAAATTTTGATCATGTGTTACATGTGTTAGGATTGTTGACCCAAAAGGTTATATAATCTGATAGAAAATGACGCAATTCCATTCCCATAATCGTGACCCTTCTTTTTCTTTTTGTTTTAAATAATTGATTAGTTACTAATACTACGTATTGCATAAAATGATAGACTTTATTATTAGGGAAAGAGTTGTAGACGTATACGCGAGTATGAGATCTGTATAATGAATTTTATTTGGTTAACAAACTTGTTCTTGTCAAAAAAAAAAAATTGTTCTTGTCAAAAAAAAAATTGTTCTTGTCAGTATCTCGGAAAGTTGTATCCCACCAATTTTTTTTTTTTTTGAGCAATATCCCACTATCTATATCTGCTATATTCAGTGGTAACGTATAACAAACAGTTTTTTTTTTTATGTATTAGTTTAAAATTATTTGGTTTTATCTTCCTTCAAATAAGGAAGAAGTTAACGTTCTAGAAAAGTTGATTTATTTACCTAAATATTAAAAGATCGTCGATGCGTTTCCATGTGAAGGTCAACAAAGATAGGTGAGTGAATTCCATTTTTATATTTGAGGTTCCATTATACGTTTAAGCAACTCACATGTCTCATGTTGGTAACGTCTTGCATCATCTCTCGGTCAATAATTGAATTTGAAAGCATATATAGTTCATATGCTCGCATGTTAAGTAAAGATATTAACACATGCATGTATTTCATCTAATAAAAGATAATTGTCCTATTCCCATATTCTAATTTGGCAGTGATCATGGTTGTGAGTTTACAATATATTTTTGTTGAGGCATCCTCTCTTAACATCCTCTCTTAACATCCTCTACTATTAAAGTGTCACATTGATGTCTTACAAAAATATATATATAGATACATATAGAGCCTTTATGGCCAAACAAAGAGTAAAGTTCTAGACTAATAAAAAATCCCCAAAGAAAACCGAGCTGAACCGGATAACATGTATGGAAGATGAATCTTATCTAGTTAAATGATAACGTGCTCTTGCGTCCTCATCCTAATTCGTGTATTTGAGTCATTTGACTTATCCCCAGTTCTATGATACGTATTGTCCCATTTTCAGTTCTTTTTTTTTAATGTTTGTGTAAAAGACAAGTATATACCCATTACAAACTAGTACTAAACGGAATTTTTTGATGTGTTTTCATTTGTTACCGATGAATGTTAACAAAACTAGGGGGTTTCAATCAATTAGAAGAAGTTTATAAACTCTACAAAAGTGTGTAAAAAAAAAAATACATTCGATCATGTAGTCACGTGAATATAAACCAATTACTTATAATATACTTGAATATCCAAAAAAAATTAATCTATGAAAAAATGAATTTTCACCTAAAAACTAATTTGAATCTTTCCATAAATCAATAAATCAGGAATATCTCCAGGTTAATAATACAAAATGTGTAAAGTGTTTTTTTTTCTTGCATCTCTTATTTTTTTGAGTGATTTTGAACTACCCATATTTGAAGCTCAAATTAGCAAAATACCATTGATTGGACATGAAGGGCACTGACACAACCATTTGGCAAAAAAATGCCGAGAATGCCCTTTCTCTTTCCTCTCATTAACACGAAGCGTAAAAACATTTGTTAACATATAACACTTCTGTTAACGGCTACAATATTTGTTAACAGCCAACACATTTATTTCCGCGAAGCGTAAAAATAATTGTTAACAGTTAACACTTCTGTTAAGTTAACGTCTACAATATTTATTAACAACGAACACATTTATTAACGCGAAGCGTAAAAATAATTGTTAACAACTAACACTTCTGTTAACGTCTACAATATTTGTTAACCGCTAACACGACGTCGAATCTAAAACCCAGAAAATTGATATCATCAAAAAAATGAGGATTCAAATCCACTTATGAAAAAAAATAATGAAATTTAAAATTTAATTGTATATAGAATGATAGAGATTTGTAAAATAATTAGGGATTGGAGAGAAAAAAAAGGTGAAAAATTTGAGGATTCAAAGCCACTTATGAAAAGATAATGAAATTTAAAATTTAATTGTATATAGAATGATAGCGATTTGTAAAATAATTAGGGATTGAAGAGAAAAAAAAAAGGGAGACGTCAAAGAGATGAGAGAGAGTGTGGAGAAGGGCAAAATGGTCCAAAAGAAAGTGATTGTCACATCATGGGCAAGTCTCTAATTATAGGTGCCAAATATGGCACTTTAGCCAATTATCTCTATTTTTTTTTCATCGCAATGATTGTAAATCTTATGGAAACATGGATAAATAAGGAAACTAATAATTACAATACAGAATTTCCCAAACTAATGGGATTAATTTTGAGGGGTTTATATAATCTAATCTTGTAATTAAGAAAACTTTTTGTTTGAATATTATTTTCATTCCCCTAATGAACCCAAACTTTTTGTTTTGTGTGTTATAATTCGTGGTTGCTTCTTTGTTAGCAGATTCACATTCCTAATCATCTCTCATAGTCTCTCTCTCATCACACAGACACATCAATAACTTATTAAGTTCGTCTCTATCCTCCCAAATCTCTCTCTCTCTCTCTCTCTATCTGATTTTGTGTGTATAAAAAGCACATTAAATTGATTCTCTTCTTCTCCAACCTTCACCCACCACACAATCGCCTCTTCTAGAATTCTCCCCAGAAAATTAAATCCCTCGAAAATAATCCTCAGTCATGGAAGAAGCTAAGGGTAAATCATTCTCTCCTCCTTGCATTATATGCTCACCGTTGAACGATTCCGTGGATCGAGATCGAGATCGGAGTATTTTATTTTCTCCTATTTTATGTTGCGCATGATCTGCTGTTCGGATTTATACAAACCGAATCGATCGTCTTGTTGATCAACTATCTCGTGCGATTTTTTTGGATTCTTTTCAAAAGTCTGATTCAATCGAAACTCAATTCTCAGATTTGGATAGAGAATCTCGAAGTTTTCCTTCGGTTTATTTCACATGCAGCTGTAGAATCTTAGGCACCAGATGACATAACCGTCACACTTTTACTTTACGGTTTGATTCATGAATATAGATCATCTTGATTTGCGTATTTTCCCAGATCTTACCTTCGATTTTAGATGATTTTTGGATTAGTACTGTAGCTACTAGTTTTTGTGTTCATCTTTGCTGGAAACGATGTTTTACTTGTATTACAAGTAATGTTATCTCTCTGCTAACTGTACTGTGAGTAAGCATGAGCTGTTGTTGATCAATTGTGAGTAAGCATGATGAGCTTTTCTTGATCAGTGGCTGCGATTGTGTGTGTAGAATGCAAGCTGTGTGGATTTGATTTGTTTTCTTTGTTCTGCTCTGTGATGTTTCGTGTGTGGAGGTTCTGATTGATCTCTCATTGAATATGTGTAGTTGAAGCAAAAGACGGTACCATCTCCGTTGCTACTGCATTTGCCGGTCACCAACAAGGTATGTGACCGTGATGCCATTACTTACTTATATCCCTCTAGTTCGAGAAAATGAAGATATCTTTTTATTTCAGAACATTGGGCTTGTGAATATTTAACCCTTATCAGTTTTGCACATTCTTGGTTAGTTGGATATTTTATCATGGTGTTTTTGTTTGTACCTTTTGTCTTTTTGATCAGCTGTGCAAGACAGTGACCACAAGTTCTTAACCCAAGCTGTTGAAGAAGCTTACAAGGGAGTTGACTGTGGTGATGGTGGCCCTTTTGGTGCCGTTATTGTTCATAACAATGAGGTTGTCGCTAGCTGCCACAATATGGTTTTGAAATACACTGACCCAACTGCTCATGCCGAAGTCACTGCCATTAGAGAGGTAACAAGAGAGTATTCCATGCATTGATGATTAAATTTGTAGGAGTCTTGTAACATTGCTTGTTTCTAACACTGATATGAATCCATTTCTGGAACACGCAGGCATGCAAGAAACTTAACCAAATCGAGCTATCAGAATGCGAGATCTACGCATCCTGTGAGCCGTGTCCCATGTGTTTCGGAGCCATCCATCTCTCCAGACTCAAGGTAAAACATAGAAACACGAACCCATCTTTCTTATCTGTGTTTCATTATCATTGATGATGAGTACTGGTGAACAGAGATTGGTATACGGAGCCAAAGCCGAAGCAGCTATAGCCATTGGGTTTGATGACTTCATAGCTGATGCTCTGAGAGGCACTGGTGTTTACCAGAAATCTAACCTGGAGATCAAGAAAGCAGACGGGAATGGCGCTGTGATTGCTGAACAAGTGTTCCAGAACACTAAGGAGAAGTTCCGTTTATACTGAAAGCTCTTCCCCTCCTTCATCACACTCTTCTTCTCCTTCTTCATGATGGCAGTAACTAGAAGAAGAAGAAGAAGTGCACTTTCGCTTTAACCAAATAAATCTCTGTTTCAATTTGTGAATCTCAAAAAGAAAAAAAAACTCTCACTTTCGGTTCTTGTTAGACTTGAATTGTTTCCTTTTCTCCATTTGAATTGAACTGGTAAATACTTCATTCTGTCGAAATATTTACACTATCAAATCGATTTTTCTATTTTCTGTTAATACATTTATCGTGGAAAAACGTTATTTGAACGTTTATATACAGAGTCGCGTTTGAAGAACGCGATTCTGTGAGCTGTGGTTGACTTTTGACTTTTCAGACATGAGCAGGCTTCAACTGCAACTAACCAAACACGGGAACGTGTCTGGACCACCTGCAATGCCCCAGGTCATAATAATTCGTAAATACCGAAACTACCCTTGCTAGTGTCGTAGATTCTCATGCCCTACCACTCAAAAAAAAAAAAACAGAGAAGCGTATCAATCCTCGTGAAGGAACCCAATTCCATCTGGATCTGGTTCTGTTTCTGGTTCTTCTCTACCTGTCCTGATTTGATCTGACCTCCTACAACGATTCTAACTTCCACTTTGTGTTTCTCTGCTGCGTTATGGCATCGGACGAGCGCGAGGCTGTTTTCTCCGTTGAATCACCAGAGCCGGAGGAAGACGGCAGCCCTCGCGGCGGAGGAGGTGGAGGAGAGACTGATTCCGACGAGGATTTGCAGGAACACGTAGATGTTACCATGCCTGAGCCAAACATGGCCGACGTCGAAGACGATCACGAATACGAAGATCTGAATTCTCCGTTGGTTTCCACTCCGGCCAAGTCCTCCGCAACACACACCGTCACCGTCGCTCTCCCCGCCGGATCCGCCGTACCTGTCTCAGCCATTCCCGTTGATTCCGATCCGAAATGGCACCGTACGACGGAGATCGTCCATCTAAGACCACCACCACCACCGCCGCCGCTTGACGACTCAAGACGCCTTTTCCAGAGGCTGTGGACCGATGAGGACGAGATAGAGCTCCTCCGTGGGTTCCTCGACTACATCACAAGCCACCGTGGTAGCAGCTCGCATCCTCCCGACACGGCGCCGTTTTACGAGCAGATCAAGTCCAAGCTTCAGCTTGACTTCAACAAGAACCAGCTTGTGGAGAAGCTAAGGAGGTTGAAGAAGAAGTACCGTAACGTGATGAGCAAGTTCAGCTCAGGTAAAGAGGTTGTCTTCAAAAGCTCTCATGATCAAGCCACGTTTGATATCTCTAGGAAGATCTGGAACCAGACAGGGAAGATCATAGGGTTTGAAGATAACAATGTGATGGAGTTCGAGGAGACTAATAACATCAATGGTAACGCAAGTGTGGACGTTGATTCTGAGAACGTGTTGGAGAAGAAAGTGACCATGAGTAGGAAACGGTCAAGATCAAGGATAGGGAAGATAGATGAAGACAAACCTGTTTCTTTGTCTGATGGGCCAGTGCCAAATGTTAACCTCAACGAGAATGTATCTGCCTTTGGTGAACTCAGTGATGGGAGGAGTCTAGGGGGGTTGATAGAAGAGACGGTGAAGAGTTGTGTATCGCCATTGATCAAAGAGATGATGAGTGGTGCAACGGGGATGATGATGGCTGCGGTCGGAGGATATCCAGGAGGTGGTGGTGCTCATGCTATGGGTGTGTTAAGCCCAATGCTGATGCCGTCGGTGAATCTAGGGTTTGGTGGAGGAGGAGTGAGGGATGAACGGTGGAGGAGACAGCAGATTCTTGAGTTGGAAGTGTACTCGAGGAGATTAGAGCTGGTTCAAGAGCAGATTAGAGCCAGGGTGAATGAGTTAAAGACAATGCCAAGTGGTGGATGATGCATAAGGTAAGACTGTAATGAGATCTAAGTTATGAGTAAGATGAAGATGTCTTGTGATATGGTGGTGATGAGGTATAGTTTAGCAAGCTATAAACTAATAATCTGAGTGCTAAATTTCTGATGGTGATGATATCTTTCTAGGATTTTTTAGAGTTTTATTTCTTCTTCTTTTCTTGATTGGGATCTTTTTCTTAATTTTGTCGATTAGAGGTGAATGATAGTGTGGGGGTTGTGCATAACCTTTGTATTAGTCTATTAGATTACTAGGTTTTGGTTGTTGTTAGTAGTTCAATAAAAACAAAAAACTCCTTTAGCTATTTATATACATAAGCAGATAATGTTGGTGTGATGCATGTATGATTACATCAAAATGAAAGATCTCCACTGTACTCTTCTTTCTCACGAACTCTGCATGACCATCTGATATGATTAATGGATTTGATCAGAGGTGGCTACAGTTTGTTACTTGTCAGTGGTTTACGTTACCAGACAGTATCTGTATGTCTTTGTGCATGTACATGATTTAGGCAAGGCAACCACAATAAAGGTTTGAAACTACATGCATATCTAGATGTTGGCTCCATTCAAGTACAATGTTAATTCTTCATTCAAGCAATAAATAGACTTAACTAGAGATGTTGCAATACCGGAAACAGCTTGAAAAATAGTCGCCGGGATACATTTTTATATTCCACCGGTTAACGCATCACCCTGTTAACGTTCAACGGATTTTTAGAACGTTCAACCATCAAACCAGAGACCAAAGCAGGGCCCGACAAAACAGAAAGTTTCTTCTCAACGACTGCATGCCGAACATGGCCTATGTAAAGATTCATCAGAGAAATTAAGATATGTTGATTACATGAGTGGCAAATGTGTTATTTGGTTAAGAAATGTTGTCATCCTATCCGTAGTGATCATGAATTCATAATAGATTACACAAGATTAGTAATTTAATCAGAAAGGGAAATCATAATGCTTTGAAAGCTCTATAATACTAGTGTTATATGTTCTCTTGACATTAAACAAATACAAAGTTAGGATATGAGTAATGGGAAACTTTTTAGAATCTCTTGAGAATGTAAAAATAGAAAAATCAGAAAAATCAGGAATAATCAAGAAATTATCTGTGAAAAAGAGAGGGAATAATCTGTGGAAGAAACTCAATCCAAACTTTTAACAGTATTTTCAACTCATTCTATTATTTATTTTTAAACAGAATTTGAAATGGAAGAAATCTAATCATTTTCTATTTTTATTTTATAATAGAGTAAAATAAATTTATTTTATAAATAGAATAATTTATTTCTTTTTTATTAACACTTTTTATTGAAATATAATTTTTTTGGAAATGAACTCAGCTCTAATATAAATTTACTCTATTTTGAAAAGAAAGATAAAATAATCTAAGTTTTTACACATTTATTATGAGTTGTTAAAAGGATTATGTTACACATGTCATCTTGCGGCTATTTCTTTTATTTTAAATATTTGATAAACCAAAATGGATCTGACTACACATGACAAAAACTTTTGGATGTTGTAATTTCTCACGCATCTATTCAAGATGATACACACTCTTCATACCTGACACATCGTGTCGTCCACATGTTAAAACTAGAGATATAATAAATAAAACAAAAATATTTTCAAACATTATTTACTGTAGAACCGCTTTATTAATCAATGCACATTTATAAATTTGCAGATTGTGTGTCTGCTTCTTTGAATTATCATATTAAATTTTGACATGGAAGATCGTTGCTTGATCAAGAACGATGTGACTGAAGTAAGAACTCTCTAAACACACACTTATATACCTTTATATTCTGAATCAGTCTGCTCTTTCTTGAAATGAAGAACATGTCTAAAAGTCATTGCACTGTTTTGTATTTTGTACAGTTGATCGGTAACACACCAATGGTGTATCTGAACAAAGTTGTTGACGGTTGCGTGGCCCGTATAGCAGCCAAGCTTGAGATGATGGAGCCTTGCTCTAGCGTCAAAGACAGAATCGCTTATAGTATGATCAAAGATGCAGAAGACAAAGGATTGATTACTCCTGGAGAAGTGAGGTTTAATAGAAACAACTTTCAAGAAAACCATATCATCTTAACATAGTTCATAGAAGTTGTTTTTATCTTGGTTTAGAGTACATTGATTGAGCCAACGGCTGGTAACACCGGTATCGGTTTAGCCTGCATCGGTGCTGCAAGAGGCTATAAGGTGATCCTCTTGATGCCCTCAACGATGAGCATAGAGAGGAGAATCATTCTCAAAGCATTGGGTGCAGAGCTTCATCTCACAGATATTAGCACAGGCATAAAAGGTCAGCTTGAGAAAACTGAAGAGATGTTAAACAAAACTCCTGGTGGTTTTGTTCCACAACAGTTTGAAAACCCTGCAAACCCTGAGGTTTTATATAATAACATGCATCAAAGTCTATGTTCTTTGAGTGTCTCTTTCATGATATGATTCTTGCAGATTCATTACCGAACCACCGGTCCGGAGATATGGAGAGATTCAGCAGGGAAAGTTGATATATTGGTCGCTGGTGTTGGAACTGGTGGAACGGTTACTGGAGCAGGGAAGTTCCTCAAGGAGATGAATAAAGACATTAAGGTGCAAAACTAAACCTGAATATTAGAGTTTTCAAGAAAGTATATAATCTTGATCAACAGGTTGTTGCAGTGGAACCTAGAGAAAGTCCAGTACTCAGCGGAGGAGAACCAGGTGTGGCAAAACATAAACCTCTCCAAGTTCTTGATTATGTATCTCTAAACATCATATAATACTTGGTTGCATATTTGGTAGGTCCACATTTGATCCAGGGAATTGGTGCTGGTATCATCCCAACCAATTTGGATTTAAGCATTGTTGATGAAATCATTCAAGTAAGTAGCTGAGTTTTTATCTACTTATTGAAACCATTGAAACAATGTTTCTGAGACATGCAGTCTTTTTTGATTCAGGTGAGAGGTGAGGAAGCCATTGAAACAGCCAAGCTTCTTGCTCTCAGAGAAGGATTGTTGGTACGTTCGGTTAAGGTTCTTTTCTCGGTGTATAAACTATGAAACACAGGAGTTTGTGATCAGTGAGATAATCTGGCAGGTGGGAATATCCTCTGGAGCTGCTGCAACTGCTGCGTTAAAGGTTGCAAAGCGTCCAGAGAACGCAGGGAAACTCATCGTGGTAACGCTTTGTCTTTGACTCACCATAACTCCATAAGCTTTTCAGTTAAACGCAGGTTCTTGTCTGGTTATGCAGGTTGTTTTTGCCAGTGGAGGAGAACGTTATTTATCGACTAAGCTGTTTGATTCTGTCAGATATGAAGCAGAGAATTTGCCGATTGAATGAGAACCTAAAGCAGGTTACTATGTGATAAAATAATAAGGCAACCTTGTTACTTTGTGTAGGAATGTGTTTTTAGTGTAAGAATAAAAACAACCAAAACTGTTTAGCATTACAAAACACCATTGGTACCTAAACCGTTTAGTTTCTTCTCTTGCTCTTGTTTTTTCTAGATGGCACGGTCGTCCAGCCATCATCGGCTTTTGGTTCATCAACAGGCATGGCTTTTGGTTTATGCTCAGAAGCATCCAACATCATGTCTGTGGTTTGATCATCGTTCATGTTTGTATCCTCATCTTCATCATCGTCGCTTTCCTCATCTTCATCATCGTCGCTTTCCTCATCCTCCTCGTCGTTACCGTTTGAAACCTACAATACAACACAAGGGTCTCAATTCTAACTCTTCGAAATAATCTTAGATATAGATGGAACCAAACCAATTGAATACAATTTGAAATAATCTCACAATGTACTAAACCTCTGTAAGTAAGTAATGCAAATCAAAGAGACATCCAATACTAAAAGATAGTGTTTATATGTGGAATCTAATCTTACATCTCATGTGTGTTTTCACTACAGAAAAAATGTGGCTTTCGCCTGAGAATGTCTGAGAGCACAAACCTTGACAACAGTTGCACTCTTCTGAGAATTAGTAGCCCTAAGTTTCTCAAGCCTTTGGTAGTTACCTTCGAGGCATTCATAATACCAATCTAGTAGCGTCTCTGTCACCTTTCAGTAGCATCACGAAGTAAAGCACTATCAGTATTCAATAAACCCCCAAAAACATGAGTTAGCATTGTAAAAATCCAAAAAAGAAAATGCATACCTCTTCGAGGCTTCCATCATCAGCTACAGTATTGAGCTCATAAAGACCATTCTCAAGAATATCAGCTAGTCCATCGAACCCAGTTGTTGGATCTATAAGAAGCATTTGGGCATGCAAACAATCAGAAAAGCCAACATCTTTGAACGAGATTTAAGAAACCCAGAAAGAAAGGTGAAACCTTTAAGATGGATGAAGTAATCGACAACGTTGGAGAATGTGCGGTGGGCTTTCTCGTGAGAATCTCGGCCGCCCCAACCGTTATCGACGGCGGCTTTCATGGCAGTCCACTGTGAAAGCTCCAAACCGATTCCTTCCTTTAGACTGGCTTCTTCCTCTGCTGTTAACACTACTGGTCCACTGGGTTTAGAATCCATTCTCCTTACTCCTCTCTACTGATCATCAAAAAGACAAGGAAAGCATCAGAGAGCATGCAAGCACTGATTCAATTGTAACTCAAAGTCGTGAACTTTCGATCGGTGTAGGATCTGTTAGACGGAAACAGATTCGGAGTGATGTCTATGCGCCGGCGAGAACGTTGCGGCGGCGAGTAAAGGAAGTTTTTTTCTTCTTCAGCGTCGTCGAGTAAACGAAGCTGATGTCCTAAATCAAGACCCTAACCGATTAATTGACTAAGCTAAACCGGATAGATAGTATTTAAGGCAAAACCGAACCAAATGTTATGCAAGCTTATACATGTACATATGTCAGCTTTCTATTGGCTAAAATTAGGAGGGAAAGTTTAGAAGAGAGAGTTGAGGAGAACCTTTCTTCTTGTTGCGTAAGCAAAACCACAGGATTGAATGGCTCATGCGAAAACTGCATAAGTACCAAACATTACAAAAATATATTTATTGCGTACAACACAAGAAAAGACCCCAAAAATAAAAAAGAAATGAGCGAAGCAAAGCTTGAGAAACCTATAACCTATGACGTGAAAGAAGAGGCCGAGAAGATTCCGGCGACGCAGGGAGGCGTTGACGCGGTGGAGGACAAAGATAAAGGCGTTATCGCCGAGGCCTCCGGTGGACAGGTACATTCAACATTATGTAATAAGAGTATCAAACTTGTTATGTAGAATAATCTAATAAACAGAACCTTGAATTTGTAGGCGGATGGAGAAGTAGACAAGAAAAATGATGTGGCTAATCCTCCTCCGGCATCGGAAGGAACCATTACGATAGGAGAGGCTCTAGAGGCGGCTGTTCTTACAGCAGGGAATAAACCGGTGGAGTGGAGTGACGCAGCCGCTATTCAAGCTGCTGAGGTTCGAGCCACGGGACGGACCAACATCATGCCCGGTGGTGTTGCCGCTTCTGCTCAATCAGCTGCCACTCTCAACGCTCGAGCTAACTCAGACGAAGACAAGACTACTCTCGCTGATGTTCTCACTGTGAGTAAAAATGCTAGAGTCCCAATGTCTTGATAAATTCTGTATGGTTTCTAACGATAGTTCCTTTTTTTGGGGACACGATTCTTCTGAAAGGGAGCGAGTAGTAAGTTACCGTCGGACAAACCAGCAACGAGGAAAGATGCGGAGGGAGTGACAGGCGCAGAGATGAGGAACGATCCACATCTCACTACTTACCCAACCGGAGTGGCTGCCTCTGTCGCTGCTGCTGCTCGGATTAATCAAGCCAAGTGATACCTTTCTTCTTTCTTGGGACCTATGTAATGGTGTATTAAGAAGCCAAGTATATAAACTAACTTATATATGTATGTATATATTGATGTATATAAGATTTCATCCTTTTTTTACTGCACCTACTTGAAAATAGACGTCACGTCCATTAGCTCAACGAATAACCAAGAAGATCAGAATGAAATACATACTACATGAGCTAAAAGGGATCAAGTAACCGACAAGCAATAGGAAGAGGTTGGACTGGTTCAGATCGGTTTCAACGATCAAACATTGATCAAACAGAACACTTTTGTCAGGACCAACATATATTCTCGGAGAAAGGCGAATTATATCCTCAGTGGGAAAGAATGAAGAACAGTCCTCCCATGCGCAAAGCGATATAAAATAGCACACAATAAATCAGCACAAGCTAAAGCAAAAAAAAATACAACCTAAGTGGTATACAACCAAAATTTCTAAAGAATCTATAAGAAGAAATGGTTTAAAGCTCAAATCTTCGGAGAAACATTGCCATGTGTTGCCATCAATTGGATATGCTAACCTTTTTCAGACCTAGCTCCGTCGCAACTGCTCGTAATAAAACTTGCACCAGCTCTCTCACCGGCGTTTCCCTGGCGAAAACAGAACTCTCAGTCAAAATTTGATAGGGTCTTGAATGTTTTTTGTTACATATTCCCTTCTCTTTCTAACTTGATGGGTTGATTCCCGATTTTTAGGGACCATAGAGAGATTTTGTCACTCTTTTAGATATCAAGAACTCCAAAACGGTGGTGTTTCGAGTTGAAGAAGTGATATTACCTTGATAACACAATCTCACACAGTGAGGGGAAAAGGACAAGTAGGTGTGCACGGGAGTCACGGTTATCTTCTTGTAGTATGGTTTTCAGAGAGGGTCGCAATTGAAGAACCGAAGCAGTCTCGGAGTGAATGGTGAGACGGTCAAGTTCTTGAAGGGCAAAGATGATCTCTTCAAGTCTAGCAGTTGGGATCGGACGGTTGCCTGCCAAAAGATATCCACAGATTATGGAATGGCGAGGGTAGAACATTTTAGGGTTCATAAGAAAATGGAGACCCTTACCTAAATTATTTTCGTCGATTAAAAATCTACTCAAAATGAATTCACATCTTTCCATTAGCGTGATGATAGAGATCCTGCTCACTTCTGCTCTGGTTGAGTGCCAGTCCTCAGTTTCAGGGCTGAAACTATAAAATTATTGATGTCAGTATGTTAAACGTCGAGTAGGAATGAGTACTCTCTCTATCTGTATGATATGTATAAGCCAATAACGTATAATTATGCATATTATTTCGTGTTTGATGCAAAATATGCAACTAAAGTCGAGGAGGGACTCTTAGGAGGAGCAAGAGACATCACATTATGAACTATGAGATGCAGCGTCTTTGCAGAAGAAGCAAGCGAAAAAGCAAAGGAATAGGCTAATGATCCAGGAAATGCTCAATGTAGGATTACCTGCTCAAGGAAAACAACTTCTGTAAGCATGTCAAGGAGAATCTGCTACAGTGGGCAGGCATCAGCTCAACAGTTTCAATAGGCAACGAGCATGTACGTGATGCACAGCGGTCTAGGGTTAAAACAAGCCGCTCCAAGACCTGTTGATTCAAGATACGGAAAAAATCATATTAAAAATCAAGACATTAGGATAACAGAGAACATACTACATGAAATCCACGCTGCTCACATCTCGGGGTGCATCAACGGTCGACTTAAGAATAACATCACCAAGACCATCTAACAAGGCCATCTCAAGGGTCTCATTGGCCTTAAGCGCTGCTGCAGGGAGAGAATTTGAAGAAAGTGCACGTCCACAGTAACCGACAAGGAATATCTCGTAGACATCTCCAATTTCTTTCCAAATGCGCATTCGAGCAGTTTTGCTAATTTTCAGGTCTGTGTCACCACCCGCAGAACATATCTTAACATCTTCAACAAGTAAACGGTTGAAGCCCTCAGCTGCTACCTTCCAGAGTGAACCATCTGGATTGTCTCGTCTTGTCATCATGCACCTGAAAGACAAAAGTATCCTGTAAGTTGGTTTGTACGCACTTATCCCAGACATCCCAGACACAACTGGAGGTATTATTAGACATTGTAACTCAAACACTCTACAAAACGTCAGGAATTATTTATTTTGTTGCAGTTCTAGGAAGGGACGTGGAACTTGAAAGAGAAAAGATGGGTTTGGGTTTGACCGCACATGCTAACAGATTAACCAAATAACATATGCTTCTGTTTTGAAACTTATGAGACCATTGGGTTGAGAAGAGCAACGACATCAGCACCATGACGGCATTTAATGAGAGTTGGGTTTACCTTCTCAAGTTCTGGATGATTTCCGGAAACAGGATATACTTTTCAACTGCAGGAGCCTGAAGGAGAAGCTCCACCAGAGCAGGGATCAGCTTTTCTGCAAACATATTACTCGTAGTTCTTGTGGTTGGAATTGTTTTGTCAGAAAAAACATCAGCTTTGTGTTCCGATACTTCACTGCCTGGGGTAAAATGATAAATGAATATCAACACTAACAACTATAACGGGTAGCATCAAGTACTTGCTGGCACGGTGATATGTGGTGCTTTGCTTAATCTCACCTTCCTCATTTGGCATAGCAGAATCAACCCGTGGAAGATAATGCAAAAACTCTCGTAGCAGGATTAGCCACATTGATGAAAGGTGCTCAGGAGGACCCAAAGAGGGCAAGATCTCCAAAACATGACGTAGTACAGGGGGAACATGTCCCTTGAAGTCATCAACATAATACTCATAAGCTCGGCACAGGAAGCCAAGTTTTGAAACAGATTACTTAAAAGGAAAATAAAGAATGGGTGACTGAAAGAACAGACTTACAAATTCAGTTTCGAAATTTTCGCTACCTATGATGGCCTGCTTTATAGCCAAATCTACAATTCCCAACAACTGCATGTACATTTTATCATCAAACATCTTCAGTGATTGCACATATAATTCACCTGTCAAAACATTGGACAAAAGAGTAAGATCCAAGTGTTACGGACACCTTTGTTTCAGCCATTTATATTCATTGAAATTGTCCATCGAAGTCAACGGAAAATTGAAAAAAAAAACCCACCTAAACCATGCAGAATCTCTTGTTTCACCTTGGTTGCTGTGTCACCTGTGTAACTCGATGACTTCTGGAAAACAAGCTCGTACACATCCATGACAGAATTAAGATATCGGAGTTGCAAGTTTCCCTGATTCATACAAAAAGTGAGACATGGACATGACATAGTCAATAGTAGCTCGTAGATATTTTAAGCAGCTGCGCTGTTACCTTGACACAGTGGGATACAACAGCTGTCTGCAGACAATTTATCGCTGCAAGTGATACCTCTTTACTTCCATTGAAAATGCTATTCTTAACAAAAGCAAGCAAAGACTCCCATCCTACAGAAGTAGAGGTTCCACGATAATTCAGTTTTTTCATAAACCACAAGGACTGCAGAGTCCAGGAAAATCACAATTCACTCACCTGACCAGAAGTTAGGCAAGCTTTCAAGAAGAGGAAAATAGGAACGGAAGAGGCGAGCTATTCCTCCAAGGACAAGTACAAACGTTTCATCCCACTGCTTCTGGGCTGTATTGCGACTGCAATTGAGAAAGTGGATGGCAAGGTTAAATAGTCGGAAGAGAGGTAAGGATTTTAAACAAACAAGTTATTCAGGCATCAAAGGCTATCAGAGAGAGAGATGGACTATGCAAAAGACTTCCACCTATGATGTATAAGCATGTGCACTGCTTTCCCTCCCCGGGTACCTATTTCTTTCCCTTGCCATTCGTCCTTTGACGATGTTGCAGCCTACCAAAGAATATTCACTTGTCACAAGAGTCTCCTATAACGGATGTATTTGAATCACTTTCCTCACCTTGTGAGAGGCACCATCCAACATCGGGAAGATATAGTTCCACAGACAATCCTCCCACATGCTCTTAGAAAGCTTGTTCCCGTGACTTCCCAAAATCTGAAAAAACGTCCTGACAGCTGAATTCCTCACCTGGAAATAGCAATGAGAAAATAAGTTAGAGCGGCACCAACTTAACAAGTAAAAATAATCACACTGAAAAGACAACGGTGGTCTATGACGAATACCTCTGGTCGATCGTCAGCCACGAGTTTCTGAATTAACGAAAAGACTAAAAACAACAATTTCTCATGATTGACTATTTGTATTCGAGCTTCATAATCTGGCTTGTTGGAATTGCTAACCATATGCTCTTCCACACCCTCACCATTTGTTTGCAGTGGAGAGGTATCAACATTATTGAATCCTGCAGGGACAGCCCAGTTCACTAAATATCTATATAGAGCTTCGCTTGAGGTGATAAATGCAGACTAGGATTTGGCAGTTGTTTACCCGATCCTTTCTCCACTAGAGACCCATGCTGAAGCCCCTTTGCTACGAAATCAGTCAGAGTCCACAACAGGCCAATGGCTGTTAAACTTATATTCAAATCAGTCTTCTGTGCACTGTAAGCTCCAGTAACGTCAATGCATCTGAAACATTAACATCATTACATAAAAAACGAGGTACAATGTTGACATCTCTAACAATTAAGTATCAAGAGGTAAAATAAGGAACAAGGTAATTAAAACTGAGATAGAATCTTACACATGGATACAGTCTTCCGGAAGAGTAGGAAGACCATCACTCATAATAACCCGGAGACTCTGTGAAGAACAAACAAGGTATCAGTGACAAGACATCAGTAAGCGATAGACTAAGGTCATACAATGCCTCTAACTTTTATCGAATCCAAGGCAGCCATCCACTAACCTGGAACCCAAGGGTCGCCACATCCTTCTCGGATGCATCGGCAACGGACCTTAAAAGAATAGGCGAGGAATAGGATCAGCAAACGGAATGGGAAATTCACTTTCACATACAAGGAAAACCCCATAAACTGAGCAGGAACATACCTCAACATTTCAAGAATGCCAGGCCAGCTATAGTACAACTTTTCCCCACATCTCTGATGATATAAGATTTATGCAGGAGCAAAAGGTTAGATATTGAAGATACACGAATGCTGATCTCTGAATGTTCATATCGTATATATACCTCCAGTACACGAAGGAGAATTTTTAATGAACCAACTCGAACATCAGCCTTTTGAGCAGAAAAGTAAAGACCCCTGAGAGAAGATAGTACAGCACACTCCACTGACTTCAACTCAGTTGACTTTGATTCTGCCTAGGAAGAATAACAAGAAAAACGAAGAACAAATCAAAACAAGTACCCTTTTGCATGAGATAGAGAACTCCAGAATTTACGCAAGGAGAACGAAGAGAGATCTCACATCCCGAGTTGTATCTCTTGATCTGGGCGGATCTTCTCCAAATTGCTCAGAACCTAAGACAGCACATATGGATTGATCCAGGGCATCAAGCGCCATATTTCTCAAGTTTTGATTTGAATGTTCAGCGAGCTGCAACATGCGGTTGAAGTGTCAGTAAATCCCAGAACAATGTCAGGATATCCTGCAAATAAATAGAATAATGAATACCACGTCACCTCAAGAAAGTGGCCAACCACTTGGTCCCATAACGGTTCCACTCCTGTCGGACGAAGAAAAACAATAATGATGCACACGATTAATCCAGACTCTGGACCAATATACAAGGCGACAGCAGGAAAAGAGAGATTATACTCTGAAGATGAACTAGAAAAAAAAGAACATACTGTGAAGATTATTTACGAGAATAGATATCATTCTGTCCACCGAAAAACTGATGCTCCCAATTCTTTTACTTGAAGCTGATGAAACACTGCCCGAAGTTTCTGTCATGGATTGATGGGACAACATATGGAGTGCAGAAAGAAGTGATTTAACAGCAGACACGTGCATCAGAGCCGAGCTTTCAAACAGCTTGCAAGATGAAAGCAATGAGTCAAGAACCAGGAATTTCAGAATCCAGCTAAACCAAACAACATAAGTAGCTCTAGCCATAGAAATTTCAACCAGAAGATTAACCAGAGCAATCCAAGGCCATAAATTACAGAAGAAAATCGTTTTGGCTTACTTGAGAATTTAAAGAAGAGAGAATGCTAAAATCAGCGTACTGCCTAGAAGGCTCCCTGGTGAGTTTTGGGACGGCAGTTGCGACCTCCTACAAGTAAAAGGTAATGTTATATTGTCCTAGAAGCTTCGTAAGAGTAACCACAAACGAGACGAAAACATAAGTGATAAACTAACAATAATAAAGATCAAACTATATTATACAACCAAAAAGACATAATCCTTACCTGGGTAGTTGCATGAGGAGAGTGAATAGCTCGATCTAGGGCTGCCAGAGTTTCAAGAACCTGTAATTGTTTAGGATTTCCCGTTATAATGAGATAGGTTACTTGAACATAATTGAAGCAACATACTCACCAGCACCCATGATGCCCCCAATACGTTATGCAACCTATGAGCGATGTTGAAGAGTGTTCTCAATGCCTGAACAATAAGCAGACGGTCTGTCAGCCAAGCACATTTAGCCAAATCATTTTTAATGCAAAATCTGCTACGGATTTTTTTCCTTTCATGATGTGCATATACGGAAGAATGAGATACTGGATAAGGACAATCAATTTAAATACCTGAACATTCTTGGGGGTGAGGACAATGACATCTTTCTGATCAACCTGTACTTCAGAACGTTTGGACACAGGAGACTGTACGACGCTGCTGAAATCACAAACGAAATCCCCAAAAGTTAAAGGGATAGCACTAATTAAGTAGCTTTGACATAATATCTAAGCACAATTATCAAGGTACCTTTTCCTTTCCGCATCAGTAGGCAAAACTATGGTAAATTTACAAAGTGATGCAAGAAAAGAGTTCAAGGGTTCTACAGCTTGAAGAACGCCACATGCCTGAGAAAAGTTATAACTTATAAGGATACCTATTAATTCTTCTGGATAGGTAAACCACATAAAGTTCACTGTCAGTGTAAAAAGTGTAAATCAAAGACGTCCGCATATAGCCAACTGGTATCCAAATTACGTAGGAAAACTTTGAATCTGGTTTTACATATACCTGAGTAAATGCTTGATATCCCTTCAGTATCTCTAATACGATTGCTTCACCTTGTGACCTTCAAAAACAATTAGATTAAACACATTTCTCGGTGTTCGCCTCTTCACAATCAATATATAGTCTTGCAAAAGAGCTAAAATACCTTGATAAAATAAGGGAAAATGCGTCGAGTATAGTCAGCCACAATGAGTCTACCATTGAGATACAGATATGTGAGGTTTTCCCAGTATAATAATCAGACGAAGGATGAAGCTCGTATCTGGGGGATTCAAGCTGTGGTTTGACGAAAGGAAAGTATGAAAACCAAGAGACCAGCAGGCAAAGATTATAAAGAAAATAATGTTAGCCAAGTATTCATATGACATGTCGAGGAGAGCCATGCATCAATTACCTCCCCAATATCTACTGCTTCATCTGTTAAGGTGGCGACTGTAAAAACAACTCCAAGTAAGCCTTCAATTGCCAAAGTTATTGCATGAGCTTCACTCGCAACAAGAACAGCCGCACTGGAAGCATCATTATCAAGAATCCATTCAATTCCTACAGCAGTGGGGAAATACTTAAAGATAACTTCCGTTAGAACAAAAAAGAAAATTGAATTTTGTGGTCCTTAAGAGGTAACAATCATAACAACAAAACAACTGATTACCTTTAGCTTTGCTACTAAACATCCCAGCAACAGCTGCGAGACTTTCCTCACTCGTCTCCTGATACTACTTTCAAGAAAACCAACTAAAAGATTTAGCCATGTTCCATGTTTTACGTCTGTTATGATGTCAATTCATAAGTTACAGGCATTTAATAGGTCGTGAAGTTGTTCCCGAAAATCTATTTCGCTACAAAAGATAAGTAAAACTAAAATCTAAATGCATATCTATACCAATCAGTAAACCTAGATTATAGCGCCTACAAGATCCAGCAAATCAAGAATACAGAGAACATTAAAGGCGACCTGCCCTACACACCCACCTGTATGCTAGAAACAACTCGAGCAAGCGCTTTGACCATGCTCTCCACAACATTTGTATTTTTAGGGTGCCTTTAAAAGAAAAACTTACTATTAGATTACAGAAGGAACATGATCCAGAAAAAAAACTTATACAAATGGCAGTGCGAAGATTAAACAAGACGGGGAGATTAATTTCCTTAACATGTAACAATTAGTGCAAATCAAGAACAATTATAATTAAATAGCCTTACATATCAAAATTCTGGAAAAGAATCTGTAATGTTCTTGCCTCAACACAAAACCCCTATGTAATGCACATAAACAAGAGATCTTAGAAATGTGAACTGAAAAGAAACTGAGACACAAATTCCTATACTGTCGTATATACACGCACAAGTAGAAAAACCCGAATATAATGATTACCCTCAAAATCTCAAGAACAAGAATGCGATGCCACAATGGCAAATCCAAAAATGTAGCTTTCACGAGCATACTTAGGAACACCTGCACAGAAAGAAATGAAATGGACGCACGGGTGTTTTATATTACAGTCAACTGCAAATATTTTAGTCAACAAGAGGCAGTGTTTTATGTGCTTGTTCCTTTGCGGCCACTAGCACACAAGCTTAGAGGAAACAGGTAAAGTTGTGCACACTGTACCTCGCATTCTGTAATGAGAGACGAACTATACAGTCGAATAATATGAGCAACTGATCGCAGCACCAACCGGCGGAAATAAGGTTCAACCATTTCACCCTCGAGCTGAGTAGTAGAAAAAATAATTCCACGAGTAAATGCACGTAGATATGCTTTAGTGCTAATAATTTTTTTATCCATATCACGTGGAAGTATTCAAAGATACAAAGGCAGTGAGGCATGATTTTACCTCTGAGCTTGTCCGAAGTGATGTCATCAGAAGAGAACAAATTTGGTGACGCAAAACCTGATGAACAAACAGGAAAGCGTTTATAGATACGTCAGCATGTTGATAGAGGATGAGAAACATGTCCACATTTGGTAAAAGCCATTACCTGTTCGTAGGGAAGTAGCATCTTAAAAACTGATATATAGTTTGACAAAACAAACCTGCAAAGTAAATTGAGAACTCATACATTTAAAAAATGATGTTGTCTATCTCAACACGAGCAACTACATTTTAAAAAGGCGTAGCTCACTCACTCAATTAGTTCGAGGGAAAAGGTCCTCGGAAGAGAAGTAACATGCAACCAAGCTGCCTGCAAAAGCATGAATATAACAATTGACCCAGGTATTTTAACGACACTTAGTTGGAGAGGAGATACATAACTAGAATCAATTTAGTTGAATTAACACATACAGATCCACCTGCAGCTGAGGCTGTCAGGTCCTCAAGCAACCGCAGACCAAGTTTACCGGTTTCGCTCAGGGTCTCTCTCATTGTCAATCGACCAGAGATAACATCTTTCTCCAAGGGCCTGGGTTTCATATTTGGGCAGTAAAGACAGTAAAAATGAGTTAAAAGAGTAAGTCAGACAGAAGCGATCAGGACTAACATACTCTGAATTATTGATATTCTGACTCAAATCTCCAGTCACTGAGCCAGTCCTTGCTGTTTGACTACTAGAGCTAAATTTAGGCATAGGAAGGGACTCAGCCGAAACCACTTGATCAAAAATCAATGCAACTGCTTGCCTGAAGGTAGCTGCAGCAGTACTGGGAGATAAAAAAAAGTAACAGAATTGTTTTTGATATTAACAGTGAAAGACGACTGAAGAGGAAAATACGATAGGAGTAGTGAGGTAAGGTTTGACTAAAAGCAACTTACTTGTACACACTAGGAAGTCGGTTGTTATCAAGAAGCCTGAGACAGATACTTAGTGCCAGAACCATATTATCCTGCAATTAAGAAAGATGCTAAGCCTCCACGAATAGCAAAGCCATAGGGAAGCAGACTATGGAGACCTAATAATTTTACACTAGCACAAGACAGTTTACTTAATGGGTAATTTTCCTTTCATCTGCATTCTGTTGTTATATGCACAATACCATTTTAACTTTCTGGACTGATTTATAGGTCGAGTTATAATTTAGTCTACTAGCAACTTTGTGTTAGGCTTCGATTCATTCTAGACCAAGCTTGTCGTATTCACCTCGGTTTCTGGATGTAGGCGAGATTGGAATATTATTAGAATAGTTTGTAGAGTCTTTAGTTGGATATTTTCTTCTGCCATTTCTGAATGCTGCGAGTAAGGAAACATCGCGTTAGGTATGTAAATCTATTTCGACCTTTCCATAATAAAAACCAAACAAGGCATGTCTCTAGTAGAATTTCATGTATCAGAAAGACGTAAGACTGTTAAAAGATATCTTCAAAGATACAATGAATGCTAGGATTCAAACAAGATAAAAAATGAGAGAGATAGAGACCTGTAGGTAAATTCAAACTTTAACTACTTTAATTACACCAAATTTCTGGTTACTTTTGAGAAGAGAAAAACTACCACTTACATCTTTCAAGGTAGTAAGTATCTCCGCTAGAGATGATGGTTCAACTGCATCATGAGATATAAGCTTCTGCAAGCACGAAAGTCCTATAACACTAAGTTTTGTATTCCTGACTCCACAGGCCATTAAAAAGATCCGAAGAATGTCATCATTGCTCGAAAGATCACTTGCACTCGATGACGAACGAAGCTGAGAAAACAAGAACCAAAACATAGATAACGTCAACTATTTTACAGGAAACCATCTGAGTGAATTGAGTCTCAATGCTTGAACTGTAAGTGCCTTACAGTTTTAATTCACTATACTTACAGTTCAATTCACTAACTACACTTAAACAAAGAATCTGAGAATGTAGATTCTATCGAACCCAAGCTACATAAAACAGCGATAGCAGTAGAGCGTGTCCAAGGTCGAATTCATTCTATCAATCGTGAGTAAATAGAGAAGTATACATAGATCACTCTTCACATGATCAATCGAACGCACATTCAATCTTAGAATGTCAGTTAAAAAAAGTCATAGTGCAAGCTAATTTAATGGAAGCCATTATATCTCCATGTTCACAGTGAATTCAAGCTCGAACAGCAGAAGTGTGCATTACTGTTGGGGAGGATCTAACCTTTAAAATTGCATGCTCAGCTCCGTCTTTCACGGCGGGATACCTACGTCGTGCCTCCGCCGAGAGAGCGCGAAGATCCGCCTCCAGAGCCGCTACCAAAGCCATTTTTTTGGGGGGGGGGAGAGAGAAACTCCGATGCTAGGGTTTACGATTCTAGCACGAAAATAACTAAATCGGGAAGTCTCGCATCGAGATCGGAAAGCAAAGCTCCGATCGAGACGAACTGTGGACAAAGGAAGAAGATAGCTCGAAAACGAAGGTAAAAAAAAAAAAACTCAGATTCGAGCTGTGTATGTTGTCACGCGCATGTCACGTGCCTCAAATCGCTTCACGAAATAAATATTTTGTTCACAAGTTGTAATATTGAAAATTTTGAGACATCCACCAAACATTCAAACAGCAATAGTCAAGTATAACATCTTTCTTAAATCGTATCTCGAATTACAAACAGAATTACACAACACAACAATATAACAACTCTTTGAAACAAACAAATAAAAAAATTATATAAGTCTATTAATACATAATTATCCATCACCATCTGTGTACTTCATTGCCTTGTGTGTTCTCTTTCACCAGAGACTCGTAGTAACTCCACAAACACAATCTATCATGTCTATTAGAATGGAGCAGTGACATGCCGTGGACTCAAATCACTGAGAGTACCTAACATAAACTAAACTTATCCTCTGATCCGTCTAAACCCGAACCAGATCTCGTAGTGATTAAACAACAAACTGTCATGTGTTTCTTTCCCCAGGGACTCGAGTCCTAAGCTCGCTAATCTCCCTGTGCATTTCTCTCCACCTAAACGCGTACAAAACTTAATATTATGTGACACAAACATTCTCCCCTCGTAAGGCTTCAACTTATCTACTAGCCTCTCGACTCCAGTCCAAACCAGCTCATCAGGCATATGTAAGAACACTGCACTAGCGTATATCAAATCATAGACCACATCCGAACCAAACTTGCTGAACTCCATATCTTCCCCTCTGAGTATAAGAGGCCGTTTATGAAGAAGACCTTGAGAAGGAAGCTCGTACCTTAACGCAGCCATTAGAGAAAGCTCATCTTTTTCAAGGCAGTGGAAGTTCCCAGGGTTGAGGTAACGGATGAAATGCAAACCAACACGAAGCGTACCACATCCTATCTCAAGGACTCTAGCACTGGGTTTTAACCGTGATGATTCAGCTAAGAACTCAAACACGTCGCGACCACCAGCCCATGGCTCACCATAGTTGCTGTGATGCTCCTCAACGAGTAACTCACCAGGGCATGGAAGAGCTGTGTGGTTGCTTGCTTCATCTCCTAAGTAATGTGAAATACCTTTGTACCTGAATCCACAAACCACCGTAAAAAATCAGAAGATTTTATCTAAAGAGCCTGCACTTTGAACTAATCTACAGAACACAACACATTTGGATGATCAACATCAAAATGTGTACCCAAAATATGGTTATCAATGTTCTAAAAATCGGTTTCGGAGGCGCCTAGGTGCCCGGTCAAAACCGTTTCACAACCATTTTAAAGAAAATCAGTCTAAGCGGCGCCTAGGTGCCCGGTCAAAACCGTTTCACAACGATTTAAAGAAAATCAGTCAACCGGTCAAAACCGTTTCACAACGATTTAAAAAAAATCAGTCTAAGCGGCGCCTAGGTGCATCCACTCTAAAACTTTTAGTTCCGGCCTAGTGATTTCTTGAACATTGATTGTTGTTATCTTCTATATTAGATTACTGTTAGGATCTCTTAACGCATCAGCATTATATCATAATGTATATATAATAATCGATTTACAACAACAATCATAAGCTCTACACTAGAAAGCTATCTACTACCAATACCAAAATGCACTAACTGAGCTTAAGGAAGCAAGCATCAATATCTTAAAGCTCCTGAGTAATTTTTTTTTCTGCAGAGGTTTTGAATCAAAGCAAGCAAAGAAGAGAGTGGAGGAGATGATTACTGTATAAGATCCTGGAGCTGTTGTTCCCTTGTGCGAGGATTAATCCCTTTCCGAAGAACATTCTCCTTCATATGCAAACCGTTCGATCTAATCAGATCTTTCACCCAATCTATATCTTCTCGAGACGTCGAGATTCTCTCCACCGACCTCGCATCACCGACGATAGCATCGTTTTGTAAGGATGGAGGTGACGGACATGAGCAGGGAGACAATGAAGACGATAGGATGAAGAAGATAAGCGCCGATAACGAAGCAGTTAGAACCAGAACTGGTACCGTGACAACAATGCCTTTCTGCATCGCCGACGAAGAAGAAGACGATAGAACCGCCATTAATGTACAAATCTCAGTGAGCTTACAGATTTTTATTCCGAGGGGTAAACCGCTCAGACCGGGTTTAATCGTCTGATCTGTATATTCCAACATGAAAGCAGAACCGGTCGAGTAAAAGTGTAGAACCACGCGGTTTCATTTTTTTTTTCTGTCGACCATCAATATTAAAAAGCATAAAAGCCCAATTTACAAACGGAACAGAGTTCGAGTGAGAGATTAATCCCAAGACATTTTAAGTCCAATATAAGCCCGTACAGTGAGATAGGATAAGTTCAAATTTAAGGCCGACAACGCGGTTTCATTTGAACTAGGGGACAAAATAACAAAATGTTTTTCATTAATAGATCTTGACTAATTGCACAAAAATTTGCTGTTGTACAATTTAATGACAACAAAAAAGGTTAAGAACTACTCTCTTTTCACGAAGATGAAAAAGTTGGATTTTCACACATTTTAATAATAAATTAACAATGCCAAAAAAACATTTTTAATATCACAATTTCCAAAAAAAAATCAATTCATTTCAATAAAACTTGTATTAATTAATATGGATAAAAAGTAAACAAGCTAAAAAATTGTTTTGAAAACACAGAATTTTCATCTTTGTGAAACAAATAATTTTTTTTAAAAACTCTACACAAAAGGAACATATCTCTAAACAAGTTTATAGAAATACTATCATCTATTAATGTATGGTATAATTAAAGACTTGTTACATAAAGAGTAATAAAATTGCATCGTGTCATTAGGAACATCAAAAGATTACAAAACAAAACAATCAGCCCTTTCACACTTCTCTCTATGAAACCCCCAAATACGACTGAACCTGAAGTATTAATCATGATCCAGTTTCTGTGAACACCATAAGAACATCCAAAATCAAAGCTAACACCAAACCAAAGAAAGATTTGAGAAAAACAGTCCCACACAAAACATATAGGCAAGCTCTCAGCTGTAAGAACAAAGAGTAACTTGAGTGTTGTGTCCTTTTAAAACCAGAACTGCAACATCCCATAACTGCAAATGGTCCTCAAATCGCAGCTGGACCATCACCCTAGACTATAACTTGCAAATTCACAAGAAATGTATAAGAAAGATGAAAGAACTGGTTCTTGATTGACCGTCTGTTAGATCACGTCAAGCTTGACATTCTTCGCCTGTGGTAACAAAGTTTAGCTCTCACATTCGGATCTGATGAAGTAACCATCTTGCTCCTTGGCAAAGAAGTTTCATTGATAGTCCTTTTCTGTAAGGAAGTGTCTTTCATATCCCTTTTAGGCGTTTCTGGTGTTCCACTATTAGCTGCAGCTTGAAGTGGCTTTGTGTATGATCTTCGAAGGAGACCTCTGCTGCGCGAGTCAGAGAGGCTAAGCGACTGAGAAGTGGAAAACTGAGTAAGAGTTTTAGCCACTGATCGTATGCTCTGAGGCCTTGCATTGATTTCCTTCTCTGACATTGTTTGTCTTAGTCGACTAGTAACAGTTGAAGTCATGAAACGTGGGACATACCCAGTACTCTTGGTTATTTTGACAAGTTTGTCAGATGATTTTGGGGTTGCATCAGTCTCTTTCAGATGATTTATAGGCGAAAGAACTTTCTCTTCGATGTCTTCTTGATAGCTATCGTTAGTGGATAACAAGAGTTTCTTGTTTTCACTGAGCAGACACTCTGCTTCCTGTAAGCGCGTTATGACCTTCTTGCAACTTTCTTGAGTGTTTTGCAATTCTTCTTCAAGTTCCGATACTTTCTTTTCTCTTAGCTTTCGAAGTTCCTAAGCAATGACGATGAGAAGATTCAGGAATCAGTGGACCTAAATGGATATATATACATGCATATACTCAGTACATGTGCTTACCTCGGTTAAACCTCTATTAGAGTCTACGGCTCTCGCACGTTTTGTAAAGCTCAGAGAGCAAATTGTTTCACCGACATCTTCATCACGTGGACTAATGTGCACAAGCATCAGAACCTTTGATCTAGTACCTAAAAAAGTTAAATTCACAAACTCATGAAAGCATTCAAACTTAAATAACGTCAGTATATGGCAATCATACAACACTTTAAAAAAATATTATTATAAGCAACCATATGCCTTTACCTAAAGAATCTTTAAGGATTTGAGTTAGCTTGCTGTTTCTGCAACCAAGAAAAAAGAAAAAGTTAAAACTCAGTAGCATGACCGAAGCGCATATGTCTTTGCTTCCATGGCATATGTGTGTGAAAAGAAATAATAACTGAGAGCTTGCCTGTAAGGCACATGACCCTTCTTTCTTCTTAAAGCTGCAATCACATCTCCAAGAGCGGAAAGTGAGAGGTTTATGGCCCTTCCTTCATCCAGAGTTTGTCCTATTGCTCCGGTTTTCAAGAGCCTCTCGCTTCCTCCGAGATCTATCATCCAAAGCTTGCTAACTTCAGTTTTTGACCCCACACCATCCCCACGACGAAAGATTGTAATCCTTGTTAAACTAGAGATACACTAGTTGAATAAGGGTAACTACCAAACTGAAATAACAAATGATTTGAGATTGACAAACATAGTTGAACCCATCAGGAACCTACCAATGAGATCTGCTTGACGCTTCATTCACATTTGTCCAAGAAGTTGATCTGACTCGTCTTCCTTTGTTGTACCACCATCTAGCCTTTGTGGAGTCCGGCACTTCCACTTCAGTCAAGCCCTCAATTTCGACCGAACCCTTTGAATCTACTTGAATATTGAGGTTGCTGCAGTAAATTTCAGGAAGACAAGAGGAAGGACTTAGACAAATGTTAGAGGTTTTAGAGATAAGCCTTTGGATCAAGGACTAATTACTTACCATTTAGTGGAGGCTTCACTAAACCTCAGAGGCTGTCTTGCAGACAATAGATCTTTCAGGTTACCCATGTAGATTTCCAACATACTCATCGTAAAAGTCACCGAATGTGTATGGTCCATTGAAGCTTCATTGAAAAGTTCCTTAAGAGCTCTAGGAGCAAGGCCTGGTTGCTCGTTTGTGCCATCCTAAACAAGGCAAAAGACAGCTCTACTTAGCCTCTTCGAATGGAATGTTTCAATGAAAATCCAAGTATCAAGAATACTAACCATGGTGAAAGTCTTTCCTGTCCCAGTTTGACCGTATGCCAAGACACATACATTGTGACCATCAAGAGCAGATCTAAGAATCGGTTTTACTTCTCCAAAAACGTCTTCTACAAAGTTTTTTTCAACCAGGAGAAGGCCTCATTTACTCATAACTGGAAGGAAACAGAAAGCTAAGACATAAAAAAGAGGGAATCACTAAAGCCTAGCAGGAGACTAACCTTGAGTTGCTGATTGATGGAAAACTTTATCAAACTCAAACTCCTTTCGAACACCAGCAGATCTAACAACAACATTGTCTGATCCAAACGAAACAGGTTCCCTGATCGGTCTCCTTTCCGTCGATAGAATTGGCCTAACTCTACAAAACACACGTATACTTCCTGCAAATTGAAGCCAATCCTTTAAGACAAGAATCAAATTTAAACCCCCAAAAAGGAGTTTCAAAGCTAGGTCTTAACATTGTGGAGTTACAACCTTTAGTGTCTATAATCTTATTCAGAACTTCCTTTCTCTTCTCATCCAATGACTTTAGCTTTGACTTCAGTTCCAAAACTTCCCCTGCAAACACCAACCCAGATCAAACTAAACTCAGATTCATTTTAAGCTTCTTGATCAAAGAGAAATTATACTTTGAACAAATATGGCGTTAAGAAAACTTAGAGGAGAAGCATATCAAGAGATACCTTCAAGGCTTGATATTGACTTTTCAAGCTCATTCCTTTCATGCTCAGGAACAACAGTTACATCGGTGTAGACCAAAGGAACAGATTGTGGCGATTCAAAAGATTCATGAACTGACATTGAGCTAACTGGAGATTGAGAGATCAAGATCTCTTCTTTTTCAGCTGAAATTAACATTTTTCTTAGCTCAACTGAACGAGATCCAACTTCTGACAGAATAAATAACAAAGAGGAAGTGGGAGTGGCATGGAGAACGACTCAGTGTATGCAATGTAGAATGGTAGTTAGGAACAAACACTAAAAACTTATAATTATTTATAATTTATTACAGAACTCTGAACAAGAAGACAACTTGAGTTGTCATAAAACTCAGGACAGATAATTGATTATTGTAAGTTTCCAGCAGAGAGAAAATAAAAAAGGTTTTATTTGTCAGAAACAAGAAAACCCTTCGGAAAAATAAAGTATTTAAAAGAAAAGAGGAAGAGAGAAGTAAAGATGAAGCAAACTAGCATACAGAAGAATTACAAGAGAAGGAAACAAAAAAGTAAAATCCAGACTTTGAAGCATAAAACAGAGAAACAGAACCAGATTCTCACATGTATATATCTGTGTGTATAAATGGGTTTAAAGCCATAAATCAAAAGAAACCTGATATCTTCTCAAAGGCAAAAGATCCAGCAAGTGAGAGACAATACAACAACTCAACCCAAGTTTTGTTTTTTGAAAAAAGGTATGGACTGTAAAGTGGTAGGCTTTGTCAAATGATTGAACACTGTTTTTGTCTGGTGGATGAATGATGATGGTCTTGATTTCAGAAATGAACCATCTTCCACTGTCTCTCTCTATCTCCTACTCTGTTACTTCTTCCAACGAAATAGTGGATTAGTACGACTTCTGAGCATAGGTGGATCAAAATAATTAAAAAAGAAAATGATTAGAGAATCAGGTTCATGGTAGGTCCGTTCAAAGACAAAAGCTGGTACCTTTTTTCCTCGAGGAGCGGCTTCCCATTATCCCATACGTATACAAAGTTCATTCACTCTTTCATGACGAACAGAGACGTGTTAAATTTGAAACTGTACTCATTAAAATATGATAAACCGTAGACTTAGAAATTTTTTCTTTTTTGGTCAACATAGGAAGATTTTAGTTCACATCATTTCTGGTAGAAGAAAGCAGGCCCGTCTTAAACTATTTCACAGCCTTAGGCGAAACATGAAATATGGACCTTTTAAAAAACATTTCTTCATCGTATTGTCTTGATCGTAATAAACTCTTCGATGAGTATAGTATTCACTCTTTTGTATGACATGAAAGAAATAGAAAGAGAGATATCAATTCTTTAAAAACGAAAAGACAATCACATAAAACGTTTTTTTCTAGCTTTAGTTGATGCAAAATCATTGATAATTAATTCAAAATTCATACTCTCCAAAACTTCTTTTTCAATGCATAAAATTGCTAAACCATTCAACCTTTCTTGAGACATTGATGATCTCAAATAATTTTTTAACAATTTTAGCTTAGAAAAACTTCTTTCAGCTGATGCAACTGTCACAGGTGTGGTTAGTAAAATTCGGTAAGCAATATCAACATTTGGATAGCAACCCATAGCTTTTACCAACTCAAGAACCTGAATAGGTGTCATTGCTTCTTCAGACAAACTCACCTGCAACATTCTTAACTCAGAGAAAAAATCATCTAAATCAATATCCGATGAATCGTCATGAGAGAATGTTTTATAAAAGATAGTGCATTTTTCTCTTAAATCAATAGCATTAAGCGACTTTAGCTTCACTGAACTATATAAAAAACCAAAAACATTTTCAAATGTTCTCATTTGTTCAAATCTATCATTCAACGAAGTAATTGCCATATCCACAACAACAAGGAAATAATTGATTTTAAAATCATCTTCAGATGTTTGAATTACTTCATTATGATCTATTTCATCAAACTGTTTTTTTCTAAAACATCGACGCTTTTTGGGGAATATAGCATCAACACCCATCTCATGAGCAAGATCTTTAGCCAAGTTCATACTAGAACTAAATCCATCATTTCTATACTTCTCAAAAAAAGATATCACACCTTCTACTTGTTTCATGGCATTATCAATACATATGGTTTTCTCTTGTAATTTCTTACTTACCATATTAATAGCAAATAAAATGTCATGCCAAATAACAATACCAAGCAAAAACTCAAAATTTTCAAGTGCATCAACCAAGCTTTCAGTTTCACTTTTTGAAATAGCATCATCACACAAATCATATAGTTCAATTAAGGCTGCTCTTATTTGAGGAGCTTGATATCTTATAGCTTTTACACTTTTTATTCGACTCTCCCATCTAGTATTAGACAAACTTTTTACTGTAAAACATGAAATATGCTTAAGTAAAATATTCCATCTTTTTGTAGAACTCGAAAATAAAGTGTATATGCGTTGCACAATCCCAAAAAAGAAACAGCTTTCACACAAGAATGTGCCATATCACTAAAATTTGTTTTTGCTTTAGAACTCTCAGTATTTATGTTTTTTTTTGTAATAAACTTATCTAAAGCTCCCCTCTGAGATTCTACAAATTGTTCATCAAGTTTTTTTCTTTTTCTCTTATCATTCCCACACAATACCATATTTAAAAAAAAGAACAATATCACCTGGAATTGATATGTTCAAATTATACCAGTCCAAAATAAACAACGATACCAATAAAAATCCTGTAACTGTAACAAAAAAAATAAAAAAGTTATAATATAAAAATCTGGAACAATAAACTAAGAAAATAAAAGATATAAGAATCAATTAAACAAACCTCTACTTTGAAAAGAGATCTCACTAACTGATCAGTGAATAGAATATATATTTTGTTTTGTGATCTGTGTTGTTCACTTTTGTAGGATTCAAGAACTTTTTTTTTGTCCGTTGGCCTTAGAAATAAGAGATGTAGATCACTTTTTTTGTTTTGTTTCTTTATAAGTTGATTAGGTTTAGATTATTTGGGCTTTTCATTATAGGTTTATTAAAATTGACAACCCTTTAACAAATGGAAAAGGGCCTTTTACAATTACTAAATTAGACTTAAAAAAAATTTTGGACCCTTGGGCCCAGGGCCATTGCCCCACCTGCCATGGTCCAAAGCCGGGACTGGAAGAAAGTAAACAAAAAAAATGTAGACCTCTTATCTTTCTTCTGTAGATCATATTTGAGAGGTTTTCATCTTACAATAACATGTTGACTCTGGTCTTAACAAGCTGATTCTGTGATTCCAGGTCTTGTCTCCAGATATGATGTTAGCCACTGTACGAGCATATATTTGGAAGAAACCTGAGGACATAATCCTTAATTACAGAGTGGCTCTAGCTAGGTAACACAAGGTAAGCTCCCCAGGATATGCATCATGTTGGTGTTTGTCAAGATAAGATTAGAGGAGCAAACTCTCAGGCTCCAACAACTTTCTGGGATTTGGTTGTGAAGGTGACTTTGCACTGAATCTACTATTTGTGTTACTTGGACATTAGCGAGATGTTGTTGTCTTAGGATAGATGCAACAACAGTAGAATAATCATTGACCAGCTTCAATATGGTGACTTAAAAGGGCAAGACACTCATAAAAGTTCTCAGCTTGTGGATGAGACCTGTCCTCAGCAAAGAAGTGGCACACTTGTTCATTAATCTCAATCCAACTGCACCCAGGCTTCTTCTTCAGTCCCACTTCTTTCATCTTCAATTTGAGTTGCTTTGCTGCATCCCATGACTCACAAGAAGCATACATATTAAACAAGACAGTGTAGGTTGATGCATCATCTGGATATCTCTCCAAAAGCAATCTTGCGATTCTATCTCCCAATGAATGATCCCGGTGCAAGCAACAGGCGGAGAAGAGAGTTCTGAGAAGCTCTGCATTATCTCTTGTTTCTGCTTTTTGTTGAATAATGTCGTAAGCTTCAAGCAACCGCCCTGCTCGGCCAAGAATGTCAATCAAGCACGAGTAGTGTTCAATACTAGGCTTGATTCCATACTCGGAACTCATTTGAATGAAAAACTTGATACCTTCATCAATAAACCCAGCATGGCTGCAAGCTGACAATATAGCAAGAAAAGTAACACTATCAGGTTTTACACCAAACTTCTGCATTTCATCAAAATGGTGTAGCGCTTCTCTTGGTTGACCATGAGATCCATACGCAGAGATCATTACTGTCCAGGACACAACATCCTTCTGCGGCATACTTTTAAAAATTCTAGAAGCCTCTTTTACATCGCCGCATTTAGAATACATGTCAAGAAGTGCACCCATCAGCAACTCGTCTGTTTCGAGCCTACTCTCACTAATGGACAAATGAATCCGCTTGCCTTTCTCTAACAAAGCCAGTTGCGAACAAGCAGATAAAACACTTGTGAAAGTTACTGCGTCTGGATTCACTCCAACACTCACCATTTGGTCATACACTTCAATAGCCTCAAACCAATGACCCACACTGACATAACCAGAGATCATAACATTCCATGACTCAACTACAACCTTTTTGTCTTTGCAAAGATGGTTTCAGCCAACTTTACTTCACCACACTTGAAGTAAAGATCAATCAGAGAACAGTTCGTAAAGACATCTGCGTCTACAAGGCTCCTAATCACATAACCGTGAACAAACTTTCCATGTTGGAGATTCAATGACCGAGAGCAAGCTATTAGAATACTGGTCAAAGTTGTCTGACTAGGTCGAGTTCCTTCTATGATCATTCTACTCAAAATCTCAATGCATGACTTACTATCTCCTTTACCGACAAAACCTCTGATCATAGAATTCCAAGCAACCAAACTCTTTCTAGTCATCTGCTCAAAAACTTCTCTAGCCATCTCCAAACAGTCACACTTCCCATACATATCCACAAGGGCAGCGTTCACATACTCATCTGAATCAAACCCTTTCTTCACATACTTTCTGTGAATCTCCTTCCCTCTCTCCAAATCCAACAGCCTCGAGCAAGCTGATACAGCTACCGTCAGTGACACTGAGTTTGGTTCAAAACCACACCTTTCCATCCTATCAAACAAATCCAGAGCCTTCTCTGCCTCCCCACTTTGATAAAAACAAGATATAACCGTGTTCCAAGACGCTACATCTCTCTCAGGCATTTCGTCGAACACTTGCACTGAACTTCCAAACAAATTAAACTTCGCGTACATTCCCACCAAAGAGCTACCCACGACCACATCACAAACATGCCCACTCTTCACCACAACAGCATGAACCATTCTACCCTCAAACTCTCTCCCCAACGCACCACAGGCCTTGATCACATTTGGGTATGTGTAAGAATCCGCAACGCAAACAGAGCAGTTCAGCAATCTCCTGAACACTTCGAGAGCTTCATGGAACATGGAGCTCTTTGCGTAACCGGACAAGTGGGAGTTCCAGATGTAGACATCTGATTGGACATCGAGGTTGTTCTCGGAGACGAGTCTCGCTGAGCGATGGTCCTTACAAACGAAGTAGACATTGATGAGACTTTTGCAGAGTACGACGTCGCTTTGCAACCCCAACGTGAATGTTCTCTGGTGGAGAAGCTTGGCTTGTCTTAGTGACTTGGCACTGGTGCATGCTCGTAGTAAAGACAACAACTTGATAGACTCCATTTTGCTTTATAAAGGTTCCATCTTTTGTAAGAGAGAGAGAATACAAAACGAAACATAACGAACTTTAACTACTTGTTGAATCCCACTTAATGGGCCAAGTTTGATCAGGCCCAATAAGATGGATATTGTAAACTAAGCCTAAGCCTGCGCATTTCGGATACGGGTTCCATTTGGGTATTTCGGACATGAGGCTAGAGAATCATTTACTAGTTAACTTATTTTCAGTTTGATTCAATTTAGGTAATGCGGTTCAGTTCGGTTCGGATAGTTAAAATAAGAATTAGAAAATACACTAAAAAAATTTGGTTTTCACTTGGTTCCAATTCCAATTCAGTTAATTCAAGTAGTTCCTAGTAAATATCAGATATTGTAGATAAAATATCGAATAATTAAGATAATCTGGATAAAAATCTGAGTTATTTCATAATACTTATGATATCTAAAATAAAAATATCTGGATATTTTTGAATACTTTCGATAGTTCAAATACATTATAATAATTTAATTTTTTTTTTTTGGATATTTTTAATAAAATTTTAAACTATAAATATATATTCAGGTATATTATATGCATATGTAATTAATATTTTATATATATGGATACCATTCAATTTCAATTCGATTTGGTTATTTCTGAAATAGAAGTATAGGAATCATTCAGGTAATGAGAATTTCAGTACAATTCCAAATTCAGATATTTCGGTTTGATTTCGATTCGGTTTAGATCTATTGTAAACCCTAGATTACAACAATCGCAAAGTATACCAAAACGAAACACAACGATCTGTAACTACTTGTGGCATTCAACTTAATGGGCCGAGTTTGATCAGGCCCAATAAGCTGGATATTGTAAACCCTAGACTACAACAAAATTATAAAAACAAGCGCCACTTCGCAGTAAAACGCAGCGTTTTGAGAATCTCCTAGCCTTCTTCTTCAACAACTATATAAAACTAATACCCTGTTAAACCCTAGCTCACACGCGGCTCCAGTCCACTTTCTCCTTTCTCTGTCTCTCCAACGCTTCGTAGATCCTCCGAGGTACTAAACCTTTCTCGTCCTCTCTCTCAACGTTATCAGTGATGCATGGCTTTAAGTTCTTGGTTTTTGTCACGGTGGGAAGTTTCAAGACTCTGACATAGCATCGGTCTTAACTCGTGTTCTGTCTATCTTGTTTGTTCCTGATGATGATGTTTCTCTCTAAAGTTGTTTCTTACTAGTTTTAGCTCCAAAAGCTTGAGATTTGTGTAGTTACAAAGTGTATACGTTTTAGCTTGATTTTAAAAGGGTTGTCTTTAATCTTTATATTGCAGGTATTGACTTGAGCTTGTGAAGATGCTTGTATTGTTTGAGACACCTGGTGGATTCGCCCTTTTTAAAGTATTAGATGAAGGAAAGCTTTCTAATGTCGAGGTGATTATCTGGCTTTGTTTATCTAATCTAGTTCTGTGTTTTGGTATTTTTTTATTCTAAGTATGTCTGTTTGGTGTTTGTAGGATTTGGGTAATGTGTTCTCGTCTGCAGAGTCAGCTCGAAAGGTAATTCATATGTTTTTGGAGATAGTTTATATTTAGTTTATGTTATATTTTAGTTTAGGTTTCTCATAGCGTTTTGGTGTTTATACAGATGGTGAAGCTTAAAGCTTTTGACAAGTTTGACAACACGTCTGATGCTCTTGAAGCTGTGGCTAAATTGTTGGAGGGAGCTCCAAGCAAGGGTCTCCGCAAGTTTCTGAAAGCTAACTGTGAAGGTGAAACTTTAGCTGTGGCTGATTCGAAGCTTGGAAACATTATCAAGGAGAAACTGGTGTGTAATTCGTTTGGAGAATTTTCATTTGGTCTATGTTGTTTGTGGATATGGAATTGTTTCTTACAGGTTTGCTTTAACTCCTGTAGAAAATAGATTGTGTCCACAACAATGCTGTTATGGAGCTGTTGCGAGGTGTGAGAAGCCAGCTTTCCGAACTTATATCAGGGTTAGGGGATCAGGACTTAGCTCCAATGAGCTTGGGATTGTCTCACAGTCTTGCAAGATATAAACTAAAGTTCAGCTCTGACAAGGTACTCTTTCTGAACACATTTGATTATTAAACTTCTGTATAGCCCTCTGGATTATGATTGGTTATGTTTAAGCTGTTCAGTTTCTTTGTGTATTATTCTCTTGCATCTCCTTATGCTTTAGTTTTTTTATGTTAGGTTGATACCATGATAATCCAAGCTATTGGTCTGCTTGATGATCTTGACAAAGAGCTCAACACTTACGCTATGAGGGTTCGTGAATGGTACGGTTGGCATTTTCCCGAGCTTGCTAAGATCATAAGTGACAATATCCTATATGCTAAGTCTGTAAAATTAATGGGAAACCGGATTAATGCAGCCAAGCTAGACTTCTCTGAGGTGAAGCCTCTTTACACATTCTCTTTGATTTTCTTTTCTTGGTTTCAGGATTTGACTTGCATCTTTCTATAACATTTTTCCCTATCTCAGATATTGGCTGATGAAGTTGAAGCGGAACTAAAAGAGGCTTCTGTGATATCTATGGGAACTGAAGTCAGTGACCTTGATTTGATGCACATCCGGGAACTCTGCGACCAAGTTCTGTCTCTTGCTGAGTACAGAGCGCAGCTTTATGACTACTTGAAGAGTAGGATGAACACAATCGCACCAAATCTGACTGCCCTCGTTGGAGAGCTTGTTGGTGCTCGCTTAATTTCTCACGGTGGTAGTTTGTTGAACCTCTCAAAGCAGCCTGGTAGCACGGTTCAGATTCTTGGAGCTGAGAAAGCTCTATTTAGAGCCCTCAAGACCAAACACAACACTCCAAAATACGGTCTAATTTTCCATGCTTCTGTGGTTGGCCAAGCTGGACCAAAGAACAAGGCTAAAATCGCACGGTCACTAGCTGCAAAAGCTGCCCTTTCTATCCGTTGTGATGCTCTTGGTGAAGGTGAAGACAACACTATGGGAGTGGAAAGCCGTTTGAAGGTACTCTTCTATATTTTTCTTGAATCATATCCATCTGAACCACCTTGTTCTTCCTTTATTAATGGTTACCTCGTTGTGTGGGGCAGCTTGAAACTCGGTTGAGAAGTCTAGAAGGAAAAGATTTAGGACGTTTGTCTGGCTCAGCTAAAGGCAAACCAAAGATTGAAGTTTATGACAAGGATAAGAAGATGGGATCTGGAGGTCTGATCACTCCTGCTAAGGTGAGTTGTGCAACTGAGTTGGATTGGATATGTCACTTGTTATTTTGCTTAAGCTTTTGATTATTGTTTTGTGCAGACATACAACACTGCTGCAGACTCTCTTCTTGGACAAACTTCCACAGCTGAGAATGGTGTCAAAGAGAAGAAAGATAAAAAGAAGAAGAAGAAGGCTGATGATGCAGAGGAAGAAGCCAAGACCGAGGAACCGTCTAAGAAGAAGTCGAAGAAGAAGAAAACAGAAGAAGTAGAACCTGAAGCCGAAGAGCCCAAAACAGAGGAACCGTCAAAGAAGAAGAAGAAGAGAAAACATGAGGAAGAAGAAACAGAAATGCCTGCCAAGAAGAAAGAAAAGAAGGATAAGAAGAAAAAGAAGAGTGACGTCTGAAGTTACAAGTTTAAAGTTTTGAATGTGTACGCTTATTATCTTTATAACGTTTTATCAGGAAAAACCAATCCACAAAAGAAAATGTCATGTTTTTGTTTTTGCTCTAAGGACTGCTTATGGTATTTGTAAGGTATGTGGTTAAGTCATTTTAAAATTTGTTAAATCCTTAGGTATTATTGCCGGTCTTTATATGAAAAATCTCAGTTTCCATCTGATTCTGTCTTGTTGGAAACAGGAGGTTCTTGATCCACCAAAAATAGGCCCGTTAAAAGCCCAACTTGGTGCGTTGATTACGACGCTTCTATATCTTTTCCAGAGCATTGTTTGATTTGGTTCTTCACATGTTCCCAATGTCTTTGTTTCTAAAATGCTTTATTCAAAAAAGACAGAATGTATCACTGATTTCTTAGCTTTTCTTTGTCTCCTGTTTGGTCAACAATGCAGTCTTAATAATTGGGCTTCTTTGAGAAAATGTATTGTTTTCTCCAGCTAGATCCTTGTAGATAACACATTTGTGGTTTCATTGATTGAGTAACATTTTAACACACAACTACAGCTAATGAGCTAACCAGAAAAAAAGGTGTTGAGGATAACAAAAGAAGGCTTCAGCAATTTTCTTTTTGGTCTGTGAATTGAAAGTTGGTTTCTTTCTCCTTAATTAGTGGAAGGCTTGTGTGTTTGGTCTGTTGACTCTTATGTCTTTTGGTGTGTTATCAATCAATGACCTTCGCTTTCCCCAAAGCCGTTATTTTTTTTTTTAATTTTTGTTTGCTTTAACTAAATGCTGCTCTTTATTTCAAATCTTCATATCTTCCTCTTTTCTTTTACCCTTTCTCCCTCTCAACGTTTGTGGCTGTGAAGGTGTTTTTAATTACTACTTTCAGATTCATTCCTTTTGACTGACACAGCTCCTACTTGAATTCAAGCTGTGCAAGTTCATGATTTGTTCATTTGGGTTGCAAGTTCTGCTCCTTCTCCATCATAAAGTGAGGAACTTTCTTGTACCCATTTCACTGTTTGTTCTTCACTTGCTCTGTTGTCAATCTGATCTCTCAAATATGAAACCTTTAGAGAGTTCTTTGTTTCCCAGAGATAATAAAGCTGTTGACTTTGTTTTGTTTATGGCAGTTACTGTTGAACATGTTGAGCAGGTGAAGCTTAGTTTCATGAGATGGGTTGTGTATTGGGGAGACCCGTTTCTTCATTAGACTCAGTTTCAGAGTCTAGACACCAAGTCAGCACGAGGGTCGAGTCTAAACGGAAAGAAGTGAAGGAGACCGTCACTGAAGCTGAGACCATTAGTAGTATTGTTGTTCCTGTTGCTGGAGTTGATGAGATTAAGGAGGAGAATGAAAAGCCAAAAGGGGAAAGTAAAAGGTCTAATAAGGCTGACCCGAGGAGGAGTAATCCACCAAAGCATCTGACTGGTGAGCAGGTCAATGCAGGTTGGCCATCTTGGTTATCTGAAATCTGTGGAGAAGCTCTTAATGGTTGGCTTCCAAGAAAGGCTGATTCTTTTGAGAAGATTGAGAAAGTGAGTGATGTTCTTTTTTGTTCATCTTCTTTGCAGGTTGTTGTTGTTATGCTGAACCTGTGTGTGTTTGGTCAATGTTTGTGTAGATTGGATCAGGAACGTATAGTAATGTGTACAAAGCGAAAGATTTGGTGACAGGGAACATTGTGGCGTTAAAGAAAGTGCGGTGCGATGTAAGGGAAAAAGAGAGCTTAAGGTTTATGGCTAGAGAGATTTTGATACTGAGGAGATTGGATCATCCCAATGTCATCAAACTAGAAGGTTTGGTTACTTCGAGAATGTCAAGCAGTTTGTACTTGGTGTTCCGTTATATGCATCATGATCTTGCTGGTCTTGTCGCAAGCCCTGACATAAAGTTCACCAAGCAACAGGTTAGTTTTAAAACGTTTCAAGACAAAACCAGTGCGTGTTTCAACATGTATTGACTCTTTGAGTTTCAGGTTAAATGCTATATGAAACAGTTACTCTCGGGGCTCGAGCATTGTCACAGCAGAGGTGTGCTTCACCGTGATATCAAAGGATCAAACCTTCTTATAGACGATGAAGGAGTTCTCAAAATTGGAGATTTTGGTCTTGCAACTTTCTTTGATCCAAGAAGAAGGCAACAAATGACAAACCGTGTGGTTACATTGTGGTATAGAGCACCAGAGCTTCTTCATGGTGTTGTGGAGTATGGTTTTGGTATTGATCTATGGAGCGCAGGTTGCATTTTAGGCGAGTTACTTACTGGTAGACCCATAATGCCAGGTCGAACCGAGGTTCAAGCGCTCAAACTCTTAAGACTGACATTGATTTTCATTTCAAGTTTAGAGTTCTCTCATGGAATATGTTATCTTTGTTTCATAGGTAGAGCAACTGCATAGGATCTATAAGCTATGTGGATCACCTTCAGAAGAATACTGGAGGAAGATTAAGTTACCTTCCACTCTGCAAGCATGCTCAACACAGGCCCTTACCACAGTATAAGAGGCGCATAAGAGAGGTTTATAAAGATTTCTCTCCTGAGGCAGTTTCTCTTATGGATACTCTCCTTGCACTTGACCCTGCTGAGCGTAAGAGTGCAGCATCTGCATCAGTGAGTGATGTAAGTATCTATCAACTCACACTGCAAAGAAAGAAACAGCTAACCAATGGATGATCAAATGTAGACCAAGTTTGAAACTTTTTGTTTATTATGCGTTGTAACAGTTCTTCACAACGTATCCTCTTCCGTGTCAACCTTTTGATCTCCCCAAGTATCCTCCAACTAAAGAGATTGATGCCAAGAGACGAGATGAAGAGTATAGAAGGTATACATTTTATACTTGAATGTCTTGAGGGATGCATGTTATTGAGTTCTTGCTGTCAATACCCTTCTGCAGACTAAGAGAAACACGTAAAGCACATGAGAGTGGAAGAAGAAGAAGAACAAAACCACGTGAACGAGCTGTTAGAGCAATGCCGGTTCCTGAGGCTAATGCTGAGGTTCAATCTAACATTGATGTAAGAGAACACTACTACTTTTATCTTATCATGTTCTTGAAACATATCTGAACGTTTTCATTTCACAGAGAATGCGTATGATCACTCACGCTAACGCAAAGAGCAAGAGTGATAAGTTCCCTCCTCCACACCAAGACGGTTTACTCGGTTATCCAATGGGATTGTCTAGGCGTTTTGAACCATCTGAGATACCTTTTAGCTCAACTTCGTTTACTTCTTATGCCAATGAGCCTCTCCACATGTGGTCTGGCCCTCTAGCGCCAGTGGAGTTTACTGACATTGTGGCTGAGACGCGGAGGAGTGGTGACTGCGGCAGTGGTAGTAGGAGGATGGATGTGAAGGTTGATGGAAACAGAGCTATTTTATGAAGATTTCTCTTTTCTTCAAAGTTTCAAATATTCTTTTTTTATTATTACATAGAGAGTTGACAACATTTGGATTTGAATGAAGAAAAGAATATATTTTATGAAGTTCATTTGGTACACTTTAAATCAAAAACTGCAAATAAGAAAATATTAATAGATTTGACAAAAAGTTATGAAGAAAAGAATCTTGTATATCTAAAAATGTATTTTATTGTGTTTTCACACATTAAATTTTACTATAAATTTATTTTTTGTTACTAACAATTTTTATAATTTTAAATTAACAATTTAATAAATATTTTTTAAAACAAAAAGTTTACAATTTCCCATTATTAACTAATATAATATAGATGAAGTTAAAATTTTTTGAAACAATTTTAAAAACATCATTGTTAAAAACATGGGGAATATATTTTTATTTAGTAAATTTTAAACTAAAAGCAGTAAGAAAAAGTACTACGCTAAATTAATTTAATTCGAAACTAGCAACTTTGTTTCAACGCTAAATCAAAATCTCCAAAGCCGAAAGTGTTTCTTCTGAGTCGGCTTAGTCCCTAATTACATGTTAAATAATTTTCTTAAAAAGCAAATAAATATTGGTAGCGTTAGAAACCTCCCTCATTAAACCCAACCACTACAGATTCTCTCTCTCTCTCTCGCTGTTGATTTTTGAAAGGAAGTCGAAGACGCGTAGGAGAGAATCTTCTTTAGGTACTCAGACGAGTTTCTAAAAAAAGCAGCTCTCTTTCGCCGGAAACAATGGATGCTAATACCAACAACACAACCGCTACTAACGTCGCTCAAGCGATTCTCGCCGTCCTCGATTATAACTCCACTCCCGATGCTCGCAGAGCCGCCGTTGCATTCCTCGAATCTGTATACCTAAAAACTTCACCTTTTTATTTTACTTTCCTGTGATCGATTTGCGTGGTTGTGTGCTGCTGGTCTAAGTTGTTATCAGTTATGCTTTGTGATACTCTGAGTGGAAATGTTGAGGTTCTGCTACTTGATGCTTCGTAAAGGTTTTAACTTTACCAGTGATCTCTTGCCTAGAAACTAAATTTAAGGTTAAAGGTTATTGCTTTACCTTTAGGGTTTGGTGTTTTGATTTGTGTGGTTGTGTGCTGGTTTAAGTTTTATCAGTTGCTTTGCTTGTGATACTCTGAGGTGAATGCTGAGGGTCTGCTACTACTTGATGTTTCGTAAAGGTTTTGAATTTACCAGTGATCTTTTGCCTAGGAACAAATTTAAGATTAAAGGTTATTGCTTTACCTTTTCTGGTTTTAGGGTTTGGTGTTTTGAACACGGGTTTAGGGTTTGATTACTAGTGAGTGATCCCTGCTTTATGATTTCTTTCAAGCTCTTGTTTCAACTTATGGATCCTCTAGCTCGTGGATGTTTCCTTCAACACCAATAAGAACATGTTGCTGGTTGGAAAAAGGTTTTTCTTTTTGATTGAGGTTTTAGTACGCGCAGATAAATTGGATAATCTGTGTTGAACCTAAATTGGGTGCATCTATCACTGTTTTGGACGGCATGAATGTTGTTCAATTTATTAGAGTGTTTCGTGAATACCCTGAGGGTTTTACGAGTGTCTTTGCATTTGTTTTTGATTGAGCTATTCATGATCTGTTACCTTGCAATCGTTGCAGATTAAGTGTGGAGATATCAGGGTTCTAGCCCACGTTTCCTTACTTCTAGTGAAGAAGGAATGCTCTTCAGAAATCCGTCTGCATGCCTTCAAAATGTTACAGGTATTGGTTTGGAATATCATTGTATTATCCGTTAACTAACGTTGCTGAGTTCAACTGGGAAAGTTTTAGATGTTAATGCGAAAGTATGGATATAGAATGCATTCTATGTTGAAGGTCATTTGCTGCCTGTTTTTGTAGAATTTCAAAATTTAAGTAAAGTGTTAGTTTCTTAATAGTTGGGAGGGAGATTCACTTTGAAAATATATTTCGTATAAAATGAGATAACACAGACTCTTTTCCAGTGAAATATATGGGTAACAAGTTGAAATTTGATGGGTTTCTTCAACATTCTTGACGCGGTCACTTTTATGACCTCATGTATGCTTTAATGAGATTACCATATCAGTATTAAAATTTGAGTGGACTCTGCACGATGTCTCATTGCAGCATATTTGGAAGAGAATAGCAACCTTATGATGTAGCTATCTTTCTCTTTTTGCAGCATCTGGTTAGATTACGGTGGGAAGAATTAAGCCCCTCAGAACGCAGGGATTTTGCTAAGGTCTCTGTTGACCTAATGTCAGAGATTGCTAGTCCATCTGAGGAATGGTCTCTGAAGAGTCAGTCAGCTGCCCTTGTAGCTGAGGTAGGAGCTCATATTTATTTGAGTTTCACCTGCAGTCATCATTAGTTTTGCTTTCACTCAGTTTGTGTGGATTACTGATATGTCCATGTTACAGATAGTTAGAAGAGAAGGTCCCGATCTTTGGCAGGAGTTGTTTCCTTCACTAACCTCCTTGTCTACACAGGGCCCATTACAAGTAGAATGCTTTCTCATTTCCTTATTTTTTTTTTCATTTCTTTAAGGCAGACATTTAGAGTGTTAACGACTTATCTTAAAAACAGGCTGAAGTGGTCTCCATGATGCTCAGATGGCTTCCTGAAGATATTACAGTTCACAATGAGGACTTGGAAGGTATTTAAGACTTAAGATTGGAGTTGTTTTAATTGTTCTCGCATTGTTCTACCTGTGGGCTGACGCTCTTTCAGGGTTGTAGTTTTGTTCATGCTATAGTTAATGACGTTGTGAAAATGCATATATGCTAACCTTTGAAAATACTGTATTTTATTCTAAATGCACACTTTCGGTTGTTAGTTGCGTATTTTACAACGTGTCACCTTAACATGTAACGTGCCCTTCTCTAACTTTCTGCTATATTTTCTCTGCAGGTGACAGGCGTCGGCTACTGTTGCGGGGACTTACTCAATCTTTGCCTGAGATTTTACCTTTATTGTATAATGTATGCCAGAACTTTGTCCACTCATGTTTAGTTGTTTGTTGTAGCGGTTATTTGATGCACTACTTAAAATGCAGCTTCTCGAGAGACACTTTGGAGCTGCAATGAATGAAGCTAGTAGGCTACAAGTTGACTTAGCAAAACAGCACGCGGCTGTGGTCATAGCTTGTTTAAATGCCATCAATGCATATGCCGAATGGGCTCCTGTTTTAGATCTTTCTAGATATGGAATCATTAACGGGTAAGAATACTCATGCAGAAAATATTATATAGATCATCTATATGGGTAGATTTCTTGCTAAACGTTCTCCACAAATTTGTAATAGGTGCGGTGCGTTACTTTCGTCTCCTGACTTCCGTCTTCATGCTTGTGAGTTTTTCAAACTTGTCTGCTCAAGGTATGCAACTGGGCTGTTAGACCTGATATCCTTATATTGAGACTAGTAGACATTTGAAAAAAAAATTCCTTTTCTGCAGAAAAAGACCCAGTGATGTTTCTGGTACTGAATTCGATGCTGCGATTAGCAGTCTGTTTCAGAGTCTGATGAATGTCTCCAGAGAGTTCTTATACAGATCAGCTTCATGTGCTGGGGGTATCGATGAAAGTGATTATGAGTTTGCTGAGTGTATATGTGAAAGTTTGGTTTCCTTAGGCTCAACAAACCTGCAATGTATTGCCACTGATGGTGGTGTACTGGCTCTCTACCTTCAACAGGTACTGACATCGTTGTGTTAATCACCTTTCAAATTTAAATGTTGAGGCTCAAGTTCTGTATTATGCTCAGCTAGGATGTAGCTGCACTTTAGTTCATGACGGCCATGTCCTTACTCCTTTGAAAATATAATTCGGTTATTTCTCATATTGAAGTAACCTTTCAAAAGAGTGGTTATCTTATCTTTTATATTGTTCTTCAATTAGCTGAGTCGAATTACTTTACTAACGTTTCTGTTGCTATGTAGTTTATGGCATCTTTGTTTATATGCACTATTATAATCTGTTAGTTTGAACACTTGTTTGACCTTTTTGGACTGTAGATGCTTGGTTTCTTCCAACACTTTAAGTTGGGTCTTCACTTTGAAGCAATGCTCTTCTGGCTGGTATGCGAGATTCTCTAACAACGATCTTTTCCAGTCCTACCATCCATTGAGAAATATAAACCACATAGACATTAGAACTCCTTTGTTCTGTCTTGTAGGCATTAATGAGGGATTTACTTACAAAGCCAAAGGCTGCCGCTAATCCAAGTGGAGAGGGACAAGCAGTTGGTGGCATTCAAAGTTCAAGCCAAGCTGATAATGAAAAGAAAAAGATTTTAGGTCTTATTAGTGATGACATCGCTAGCACAATCCTGGATGTATCTTTCCAGCGGATGCTCAAGCAAGAAAAAGTCCCTCCTCGAATTGCTCCTTCTCTTGGACCTTTAGAACTGTGGAGTGATGAGTTCGAAGGCAAGGGAGACTTTGGCCAATACCGATCAAGGCTTGTATGTTTCCCAGCCAAATGCATTGCATTTACTTCCCAGACAACAAATTAACCAGAATCTTGTTTTCTTTCGGTGCAGTTAGACTTGGTCAAGTTTATTGCTTCTCACAAGCCCCTCGTTGCCAGTACTAAAATATCTGAAAGGATTATCACCCTCATTAAGGGTCTATTGGCTTCTCCAGTGCCTCTTCAGGTTTTGTTACGAAGACTAGCTTTTGTCTTTTGAGTTTTTTTAACAGCATGCAATTTTAGATAGCTGTGGTATTCAGTAATTTATGTGTTCGTGTTACAAATGTGCATTTTTCAGGATGTAGCAGTGTTGGACAGCCAGCAATTGGCTTTTGATTGTATTGTAGCAACGGTTTTTGATGGATCCAATGAGTTTGCTGGTGGTAGTTCTGATGTTCATTTTCCATTGCGTGGAATATTTGAGGGTATGTAGAAGCATATTTTATATCCTTCCAGATTTTCTCTATTTTGACACTTTCTAAACCTCATTCATTCATTTCTGGATTGTTGACGAGCAGGCTTGCTTCAGCAGCTTCTCTCATTGAAATTGACTGAGCCGGAACTTATAAAAATGCATGGGCACTATCTGGATGCAATGGGTCCCTTTCTCAAATATTTCCCAGATGCAGTTGGAAATGTGATCAACAAATTGTTTGAAATGCTTACCTCTCTTCCACACATTGTCAAGGTTTGTTTCTGTTACATATATTCATTGTTGAAATTTATCCATGGATATATTCACACGCATCCATATACAAATAGTATCCTATTATTTACAGTGCCTAGCGTTAAGGAGTAATCGAGTTTTCTTATTGCTTGTTTCCTTGGCAGGATCCAGCAACTAGTACTTCAAGAGTCGCAAGATTGCAGATTTGTACGTCTTTTATACGTATAGCTAAATCCGCTGATAAAAGTGTTCTGCCTCACATGAAGGTAAACCTGATCTCTCCTTCCTCCCCTTTAGGGACCAGATACAAAACAAGGTACCTTTGTTACTCAGATCTTAAGGCTGGAAAGTTACCCTGTGATTTGATAAGCCTGTCCGCTCTGATATATGTATATATTGGATATCACGTGTAGGAAATTTTTACAGCCGGTTGTTCATTTGCATGAACTTCAATGAGAGGTGTCTAGTTTGTTCACCTGGTTCAAATCAGAGCAATATAATAAATCTTGTTGGTTGATGAACTATTTTTGTGAAGCTCGCCTATTTATGATTAGTAGACTATGACTTATTTGTGTCGCTCATTCATAATTATGTAAACTATGACATGACTATTTGTCCATTGGAACATCCTTACTGCACAATTTCTTTTCTAACACATTTGCTGTTCGAAAATGTCATTTTCGTTTGATAAAGGTTTATGTTAATCCTCATAACTTCATGCTTTCGCAGACGATTGCTGATACAATGGCATATATGCAAAGAGAGGGAACTTTGCTGCGTGGGGAACATAACATTCTGGGTGAAGCATTTCTTGTTATGGCTTCTGCAGCAGGGTAATATGAAGTTTCGTTTGTTGCATTTATCCAGCGTCAGCTATATCATGTTCTTAGATAAGATCTAAACTTTGTGCAGAGCTCAACAGCAGCAAGAAGTTCTTGCTTGGTTGCTGGAGCCATTGAGCCAACAGTGGATCCAATCAGAGTGGCAGGATTGCTATCTATCAGACCCTATGGGTCTCGTTCGTTTGTGCTCCAACACCCCTTTCATGTGGTCTTTGTTCCACACCGTTACATTCTTTGAGAAGGCACTCAAGAGAAGTGGACATAGAAAAAGCAACTTGAATACGACCTCAGTAACAAGTCAAGATTTGCATCCTATGGCTCATCATCTTTCTTGGATGTTGCCACCTCTCCTAAAAGTATGTATATCTTCCTTCAAAACATTAACACCCATAGTCAAAACACAGGATGTTTTTTCAAAGACTAACATGATAACACTCATTTATCTTGTTTGTCTAGCTTCTCCGTGTTATCCATTCCCTTTGGTCTCCCTCAGTATATCAAACACTACCCCCAGAGATGAGGGCAGCTATGACAATGGCTGATGTTGAGCGATACAGTCTCCTTGGGGAAGCAATTCCTAAATTTTCAAAAGTCTCGTCGGTTTATGCTGATGGATCTTTTGATGGTGGTAAAGAAGGACTAACTGAGGCAAATGAATCTGATGTCCGAAATTGGTTGAAAGGTATCCGAGATAGTGGGTAAGCATCTATTAACCTCCTTTAGGCCTTACACGGCATTTTTATCTTTCTTCCCGTCTCCTGGTTGTCTTAAACTTTGTGTTGTGACAAACCTTGTCTACATGTGCAGATACTGTGTGTTGGGTCTATCAGCAACAATCGGAGATACATTCTTCAAATGCCTAGATGCTAACTATGTCGCAGTAGCACTCATGGAGAACTTACAGTCAATGGAGTTCAGGCACATGCGACAGCTTATTCATTCCTTTTTAGTTTATGTAGTAAAATCTTGTCCGGCAGATATGTGGGAGACATGGCTTGAAGTTCTCCTGCATCCATTATTTATTCATTGTCAGAAAGCTATTAGCTCCTCTTGGGCCTGTCTTATGCGTGAGGGCAGAGCACAAGTTCCAGATTCGTTTGGTGTACAAAATGGGCCGGACATGAAACTTGAAGTAATGGAAGAAAAACTGCTGAGGGATCTAACTAGGGAGATTGCCAACCTCCTTTCAACAATGGCTTCTCCTGGTTTGAATCCCGGGCTTCCTGTTTTGGAGCATTCAGGCCCTGTGGGGCGTATTGACGTGTCTGCTCCCAAGGATTTGCTTGCATTCAAATCCAACTCTATAGTGGGGTATGTATACTGTTCTACTCTCTTTCCAACTTTTCTTATTAACTTTTGGATGAAAAGAGAGTTAATAATGTATTGTCTTCGCAGTTTCCTCCTGAATCACAAAAACGTGGCTCTCCCCGCACTGCAGATCTGTTTGGAAGTATTTACATGGACAGATGGGGAAACAACCACTAAAGTCTGTAGCTTTTGTGGTGTTGTTGTTCTTCTAGCGATCCTGACAAATAACACTGCTGAGCTCAGAGAATTTGTGTCAAAGGATTTGTTTTCTGCGGTCATTAGAGGCTTAGCCATGGAGTCAAATGCCGTTAACAGTGCTGATCTAGTTAATCTATGCCGTGAAATATTTATGTATCTCTCTGACAGAGACCCAGCTCCTCGCCAGGTCAGTTTCTTATATATAGATTTAACCACTCACAAGTTCTTTGCATGCTGTATTGTAAAAGCTGAGTCAGTATCTTGGTATCAGGTTTTGCTTTCACTTCCTGGTCTCACACCCAACGACTTACGTGCTTTCGAAGAAGCTATGGCCAAAACTCCAAGTCCCAAAGAGCAGAAGCAACTCATGAGGAGCTTGTTGCTGTTAGGTACAGGGAACAACTTAAGAGCACTTGCTGCTCAGAAAACCACTAATGTTATCACCAACGTCACTTGTAAGTCTCCTTAACTCTTCTACACGGCGCATGTTTCATATCAATCCTAAACTATATGACATTTTTAAAGAACTTTTTGCCTGCTTCTAGTGAGGACACGCGGACCAGCAAATACTGCAGAAGCTAAAGAAGACGAAGGGGAAACAATCGGGCTGGCCAGTGTTTTGTGAGGAGAAAACCATTATAGTATGAAAGTTAAAGAGAGGTTTCGAGTATGAATTCTTACAATGAGACCGATGTTGTATGGATATGTAAATCACTTAAGAAAGAAGATTAGCAGCTAATTTGGCGCATAGTTCTACAATAGTTTACATGAAGATCCTTGAAATAGAAGTTTGAGACTAAGTCGAGATCTGATTAGTTTTGTTGGAATATTTCTTGTTGATCAAGAAGAAACGATCAAGTACGTCTCCAAATAATGACATTCCAGCCTTTGAATATCTATAACGCATCAATCTAAATAGAGAAACCATGCAGATCCAACTTGTAAATCCTGAGATTAGCAAGACTATATGTTTCTCTTCTCCGAATATCTTCATCTTTACCAATGGTTTTGTTTAAAGGTTTAATAATGTGAACAGTTTGTTTTTGAAACCTTCCTTATTGGATTCTATACCAAGATTACTCGTGCCTCTGTCTTAGACATCAAGCAATGAAATTTGACGATTAGGTTACCTCATGGGCGTCACTGATATTACTTTTGTGTAAATGGGTTTTTCTAGTTTACCCATGACATTCAATTGTAGGGCGCTTTATTCTACTTTTCAATTACTTTTTATCTTTTTTTATATATATTAAAAAGTTAATGGAAACAGTACATGAGTATGCCTATGCATGTGCTTACTGTTTACAGTGGCAAGAAAATTTATGCAAAAGTGAAATAAAGAAAAGATAAACCAGCCAATTTACTTAAAATCCAAATAGGTCAGATGCATGCCACTGATATGTCTCTTGGATTTCTCCACTTTTGTTTAAATCTCACATAGCCAATAATTAGCATCGTTTCCTCATTTTAAGTTTTCTTTTTAGAAAACTGTTTTTTTTTTCTTTAAATGCAACATTCTTTTAGGCTATGAAATTGATGAAGGCAACGGAGGAGAATGCTATACGTGAAAATATTACTCTCTCCGTTTCATATTGTTGGTAGTTTTAGATAAAAACACGAATATTAAGAAAATTATTGATTTTTTAAAAATGACATTAAATTAATAAATTCAACCAATTATAAAAAAGCTAATATTATTTAATTGGTTACACAATATCCAATAAATGTAAAAAATACATTGAAATATGAAAATTAGTTATATTGTGAAACAAACATTTTTTGTTAAAACTAATTATAATAAAAAACAAAGGGAGTATAATATTACATTGGAATCATATGCGTATGTGACATAAATATGAAAATGCTAATTTCATTTAGACAAACATTCTCTCTACTAATAGCATACCCTTATTAGCTCTAGAGCTATAAACTTCCTATATAGAATAAATCATTGGATTTAAAGTAATGTTTTCTTGCAATGTTTTGTATCTTTTTCTATTTATATGAGTTCTTAAAACCTTACTCAGTACACGTTTTTAAAAATCATTAAATATAAGTAGGGAAGAAATTAAAGAAAGTGAACGTTCACCAGTCATCAATACAACTTTAAAGTTCCAACCAAACAGTTCTCAGGCTTGTTAAAGGGCCTTTAGTGTTTTACTGGTCTGCATTGAAACTCCAAACAGGAAAAGGTCATTTATATGTAAAAGAGTTTTTTTTTTTTTCCACTGAAAATTTAATATTAAGGACCGAGCCCAACAAGTACAACATAACAAGAAAGCCCAAAATACGGTCCACTTAGAGAATAAACAAACCAGACCTAAATTGCAAAGCCCAAATACCCGAAAACCCTAGTCTCCACACCCATGCCGCCGCAAACGGCGCCGACCTACCACCAACACGAGAATACGTAACCTTTGCCGCCTGGGAACCTTCTAACGGGAGCATCACGAGAACTTCTCCGCTTCCCAGGCCAACAGATCTATCCACAAGACCAACACAGATCTACAAAACCACCCGAAGGTTAAACACCTACAATCGAATCTTCATCTCCGACATTCAAGTAGCGGTATCAGATAAAGATCGAAAGGCTGAAAAGTCTTTGAAGCGCAGGTTCAGAGATCACGAAAAATCATAAAAAGAGTTTAAATATCGTTATATTTGTAAATATTAAATGCATTATTATATTGGCCAAAAGAGGTGACAATTTCTTGGAGCTGATGATATATTGGCACCGACTGATTTGACATTTAGAAAAGGCAGCATGCCGTAGCGGTCCTGGATACAAACCAAGGAATCATGTGTTTTCGGTCCTACTTAGAATATGAAATATTTCGGCCTAATTTTTAACAATATCTTCAATAGAGTAGTTGGTTTAGGGTTATAGTTAGTATGTTTGTGGTGTTGGTTTTGAGTGTTGCCAACTTCTTTTTTTATTTTTATATATGTAAATGGTCTAATTTTTTATTTTTTGCTTTCGGCCCACAATTTTTCAGGACCAGTCCTAGCAGCATGTCATGATTGTGTATGTCAGATAAGATAAGAAAATAATATTATTGTTATGAAATAACTTATAATTTTATAGTATCTCGAAATTTGAATAAGGGCGAAATTTTATACCCGTAGGGAAAAGATAACCCTTATATAATGAACTATTACAGAGAGAAGAGGGAGAAAGGGATGATTACAATCGAACGAATTCGTTCGTTTATATAGATGTAAAAAGTAGGAGTTACTGTGCAAATAGTGACAGTGGGACCCACTTCCTTTTAAAATTTCAACAAAAGTGGCGGCCACACTGTGCGTATTACGGCTGACACTGTGCTTTTAACGGCTACTTTATAACACTCCCCCTTGGGGACCGGTGTCACTATTGTTGTTTGCTTGACGTATTTGTTGCCTCGTTAAAAACCTTTCTAGAAAAACCCTGTAGGAAAAACCATAGTAAGGTAAAAAGAGTACAACCACGTAAGCTCCCCCTCGAATGAACAGTCATAGATCCTTCTGATGACGTATTCCAATGTTATGGACATGTTTCCTGAAAACCGAGGTTGGAAGTGATTTTGTGAAGAGGTCAGCTGCATTGTCGCATGATCGAACATATCTGACTTCAATCTCTTTATTCTTCTCCAGTTCTTGAGTGTAAGAGAAGAACTTCGGAGGTATGTGCTTGGTTCTATCGCTTTTGATATATCCTTCCTTCGTTTGAGCAACGCATGCCGCATTATCTTCATATAAAACAGTTGGGGTCGTGTCATTGTTAATTCCACTACTCGATCGGATATGTTGGCTTATGGATCTCAACCATACGCACTCTTTACTTGCTTCATGGAATGCAATGATCTCAGCGTGATTTGAAGAAGTAGCTACAAGTGTTTGCTTCTGAGAACGCCAAGATATGGCAGTGCCTCCGATCGTGAAAACGTATCCTGTTTGCGATCGAGCTTTGTGTGGGTCTGAAAGATATCCTGCATCTGCAAAACCAACCATTTGACCTTTTGAATATTTAGAATAAAATAAACCTAAATCAATGGTCCCTTGAAGATAACGAAAGACATGTTTAATTCCATTCCAGTGTCTTCGTGTAGGGGATGAACTGAATCTTGCTAAAAGATTGACAGAAAAAGATATATCAGGCCGAGTACAATTTGCAAGATACATAAGAGCTCCAATTGCACTTAAGTATGGAACTTCAGGACCAAGTATTTCTTCATTCTCTTCAGATGGTCGAAACGGATCAGTTTCAATATTAAGTGATCTAACAACCATCGGAGTGCTAAGCGGAGTTGCTTTATCCATGTTAAAACGTTTTAGCACTCTTTTTGTATATGTAGACTGATGTACAAATATACCCTTTTGAGAATGCTCAATTTGTAAACCAAGACAAAATTTTGTCTGCCCGAGATCTTTCATCTCAAATTCTCCTTTTAAATAATTTGATGCCTTTTGTATTTCTTCTTGAGTTCCTATAATGTTAAGATCATCAACATACACCGCGATTATTACAAATCCGGATGTTGTTTTCTTGATGAAAACACATGGGCATAGAGGATCATTCACATATCCTTCTTTTGTTAAATGTTCACTGAGACGATTATACCACATACGTCCAGATTGTTTTAGCCCATATAACGATCTTTGCAATTTAATTGCACATAACCCTTTAGGTTTGGAACTTAACACTTCCGGCATCTTAAATCCATCTGGGATTCTCATATAGATATCAGTATCTAATGATCCATATAAATATGCCGTAACGACATCCATAAGACGCATTTCTAAATTTTCATTAGCCGCTAGGCTCATCAGGAATCTAAATGTGATTGCGTCCATAACAGGAGAATATGTTTCCTCATAATCAATTCCAGGTCTTTGAGAAAAACCTTGAGCTACCAGGCGAGCTTTGTATCTTGTAATCTCGTTTTTCTCATTTCGTTTCCGAACAAATACCCATTTATATCCAACAGGTTTCACATCTTTGGGTGTGATTACAATGGGTCCGAATACATTTCTTTTGTTAAGTGAATCTAGTTCGACTTGGATTGCATCTTTCCATTTTATCCAGTCATGTCTCTTTTGACATTCATAAACAGATGTTGGTTCTGGATCTTCGTTTTCTTCATCTATTTCCTTTGCTAAAAGGTATGAGAAAACATCATCTATATCATCCATCTCTTTCCGTTCCCATATTTTTCTATTATGGATGTAATTAATAGAAATCTCATGATTTTCTTCAGATTCATGATGCTTTGTATTGTCGTTAGATTCATTATCTTCTCTCTCAAGAACATTTTCTGTTATTCCGGAGGTATCATGCCTTTCAACTTCCTTTCGTTTTCTAGGATTTTTATCCTTTGAGCCAAAAGGTCTGCCGCGTTTCAAACGTGTTCCTGATTCACGTGTATCAACTGCCATTTTGCCTTTCTCTGGAATCTCAATGCGAGCAGGAGCATTTGCGGCGGGTATATATGATTTTGTTACCATTTTGGTATCAGCAAATGCATCAGGTAGTTGATTTGCGATGTTTTGTAAATGCATGATACGTCGAACTTCTAGTTCTGACTGTTTCGTAGGAGGATCAAGGTGTAATAAGGATGGCACATTCCATTTGATTTCTTTTCCTACTTTATTGTTATCTCCCCCTAGATTTGGGAATTCTTTTTCATTGAAATGGCAATCAGCGAATCGTGCCGTAAAAACATCACCAGTTTGTGGTTCTAGATATCTTATTATCGAATGGAGAGTCATAACCAATATATATTCTGACCCCACGATTTCTTTTTATCTTTATGAGTACTCTTACGTGGGTTCATGATCCTCGCATATATCTCTATGGTCAAGTGCTACTTATCTTGCGCATTTTTATATGTAAATACATCATTGGTATCGATACCCTTTCTGCGTTCCATTGTATTCCAAACATGATCTAATCGATTTGAGATCTTTTTATCTAGGACCTTCAATACCTAGTAGCTTGGCGTCCCAAGCTACATGGTCTGGTACCTTAGATGTTTCAGTCGGCCGGCCTTATTTCTATGTCTGGTATGGTTTCCCTATTAACCTCAGATTTCATATTTTATGCACCTTTTCTCTTTTCTGAGGTTCCTTTTATTATGGAACATATTGGTCTATCTCTTATAGACTCTGTAGCAACTTGGTTGTGTCTCTTCTAGGACATCAAATTCGTTTGGTGCTAAGCTGGTATGACCTTTTTCTTTTCATTTCTCGGGTCGATGTGTCTGGCATCTAATTTAGCTAGCTTTGCATAATCTTTTCTTTCTTTAGACGTCTTAAAACTCATTCTCTGGTCCGAGGATCTTGCCAAGACAATGATGGTCAATACCATTCTCTTTTTCTTATCATATCCAGCTTATATCTTTCTCCTTCTGATGTTGGATAGTGGGATTCATAATCATGCAATCCGTGTACCTAGCCACAATCTGATCACCCATATTTGGCTCAAGGTTTCTTTAATACTCGTGGAGAAAGACATACTTATCCAACATATATTCCCAATCCTCTTCAGAGGTTCCATCTTAGACGGCACATATGTATGTGGTGGTTTGTTTAATAAAAATCTCAAGATGGTATATGTCTGGCTTTATGACCCGTATTCAATCTAGGATGGGAATATATATGCTCACTTATATGGCCTGATGCATACATTGCATTGTACATGTAAATTCATAATGTCCCTAAGCATTAGGCTGGACTTGGGTGATTTATCACCAAGAGAACCTAAATCTCTAAGCCTTTTATGACATGGTTACAACTCATGTTACGCGAATTTTCTTGTATGGTCATGTATCACTGGGTTTAATCCTCACTCCCCCTCATGAACATACTTATTTTTCGTGATGCTTAGGACAATAAAGCCTAATGAGTTTCCCTTGTGTACATGTTACACAACGTGAGATCTTATGGGATAACTCTGGTGCCTTTGCAATAGCAATCAAGTTTTTAGACATGGATGGCTAATCCAGTCATGCCATTAAGTGTAATTTCGTGGGTATACCAATTTGGGTATCCATGGCTCTTTTTGCCTCTTAACATACTGATCTTTAGCATAGTTTAGATCAGTAGAGTACATAAGTATAGTTTTGGGCGGTTTTTATTTCAAATCTTTCGTAGGAATCCTATTTTTTCCTTTCTTACCCATTGTTTCTCATTTGGGGAAACCATTTATACTTAATCTTTATAATTCAATGGGTCTCATGGGTGAATATAGATCATTTGGATCTCTCTAGCCTTTTAGGCATTGCCTTGGCCATAGTTCTTTTAACTAGGCAACTATACTCTTTAATCTTTTGTACTCATCTTTATAAAATAAGAATCATATAATTATAATATAGATTTTATGATTTTATTATTTTCATTCATTTTTTTTTTTCAAAATGATTTTCGATATATATTTTTCGATTTTTTTTTTTTTTCGAAATTTTTCCTTTTTCGAATTTTTTTTTTTTTTTTTTTCAAAATGATTTTCGAATTTTTTTTTTTTTTTTCGAAAATTTCCTTGGATTTCTAAAACATAAAATAATAATTTTATTAGAGTTTCATAATTTAGAAACCATACACATTAATCCTACATGCGATTACAAGGAGAAATGATGCATAAAAACATAAATAGATATTAATGCCAAAATTTTCAGCATTAACTCCTCCAAGATAAATCAAATACATGGAAGTAAAAATAAAAATCGCACATAAAATCAAAAATAGCCGAATCATCATTCTTGCAACGAAAATCGGAGGAGAGCGATTTGAAAATATTTGGGAGGAGATGAAATGTTTTGGATGAGTTGAATGAATGAAGGATGAGTATATTTATAGGTAAAAAACACTGTTCATGACCGTTGGAAAAAGGGGGGAATTTTAAAAAAATTCTTTGTGACCGTTGGGATTAAAATGTTTGAACCAAAAATCAGTCTGAAAATATCGTAATAAGCAGTCAACCAGAATCAATAAATTTCAAAATATTTTATCTAAGCGACTAAATATTTATATAATATTCATAATATGCAAATATCAATATTTATTCTAGTGATAAAATTATTTCTGTCAAAATATTAAACAAATAATGCGGCGGCAGAGCCAGGCCAATATTATGCAATAAATAAATTATGCGGCGGCGGAGCCAAGCCATTATTATGCTATAAATAAAATATAAGGTGGCTCGGCCATCCATTTCATAATAAATAAATTATAAGGCGGCTCAGCCGACCGATTCACAATAACAAATAAATTATAAGGTGGCTCGGCCATCCAATTCACAATAAATAAATTTACGGCGGCTCGGCCGACCAGTATATATATTAACATTAATTATAGTGAATTGAAATTGATAATAAAAGATAGTATATTTAGTAATCTTAACGGGGCGACCTACCGCCCACATTAATATATATAATTAATATAAATTAAAACAATTACTATAAAATAATAAATAGTAATAAAGGCGGTATACCGGCCATTATAGCAGGGTAAATATGATACATATAAACTTTACCGAATTGCAGAGTGATCGTGCTGATAACGTGTTATGAAATAACTTATAATTTTATAGTATCTCGAAATTTGAATAAGGGCGAAATTTTATACCCGTAGGGAAAAGATAACCCTTATATATTGAACTATTACAGAGAGAAGAGAGAGAAAGGGATGATTACAATCGAACGAATTCGTTCGTTTATATAGATGTAAAAAGTAGGAGTTACTGTGCAAATAGTGACAGTGGGACCCACTTCCTTTTAAAATTTCAACAAAAGTGGCGGCCACACTGTGCGTATTACGGCTGACACTGTGCTTTTAACGGCTACTTTATAACAATTATAAACTAAACTGATATGTTGATTAAGAAATCAATTGCTATATTGATCAGAAAATGTTGACAAATTATATGAAGATGTAAAAAAAAAAGTTGAAATCCGGAGTCTTTGGTTCGACTTAAGTCATGCCGGTTTAGTTGATTATAGTAACCTAATTTAACAGTTCGGTTTAGAGAATATTGAACCGATGAGATTATCCGGTTTAACGCACACCACAAGTAAGACACTTTATTAACCAATAATTAAAAAAGGATTTATTTAATTAATGTGATCGTGTCTCAGTCCAAAACGGTAAAAGAAATAAGATAACACACACACACACCATCATCGATGCTCATTATCATACAAGCTTACAAGTTACAAAAGCTTTTCCTTTTTACTTCTCTCTTCAGCATTAATAATTTTCCATATTCCTCTTTAATATCGCTTTGACTACGATTGTTTTTCTTCCAATTATTGGTTCGAACATTCATCTCTTCCACGGTTTCATATGCAAGCCTCGCACAAAGTCATTCATAACTCATACATGTTGTAGAAATCGGACCGGATATAGCAGGGTCGCAGCTAATAATTTGAGAAATAGTGCAATAAATGGAACACCGGATTTAACGTGGAAAACCCCAAAGGGGAAAAACCACGGACAAGGTAGAAGAATTTATTCCGAGTAAAATAATAGGAGTTACAATCTCTCTATTATAACGGAGAAAACTGATAAATAATTCTCTCGTTATAACAGGAGAAAAATATTCAAACTCTCTAAATAATTTTCTCTCAACCCGATCCTAAATATCCGTAAGAAAATATACCCGAAATGAAAAGAAAAAAAAAGTTTTTTTTTCTTTTCTTCCCACTTACTCTCTCTCTTACGTTCTTTTCTCTTCTTCTCTTGTTATAAAGTTCTGAGATTTTTTGTGTTTGGGATGATTTTAACATCAAGATCTTCCATGTATTTATAGCAAAGGATGGAGTGTGTGAAAGCCACAATCTTTGACAAAATGAGCTTCCTACTTTCTTGACTTCTTTGCCATCTTCACTGACATGCCGTCCTCACCGTCCACGCCGGCCACCATGGGAAGCACGTGTTTTAACAATACATTGCTACTCATAGCTCATTCCCGTTTCTTCCAACAAGCTTGGGTGCAACACCACATCCACAGGTTGTAGACGTGGAAACACACCAAGCAGCTGGTGGCTCAACTGCATTGCAAGGTAAATCTTTATACAACGATGGTATTAAACGTTCAAAGGTAGTTCATGGGGGTCCTAGAACGGTGATTAGACCTTGCTTCAATCCACCACCAGATTATAGCAGATTCTAGTGTGTTTTGTTTAAAGGCCAAATCATAAAGCAAGCTAGGCAAGTAGTAGGAAGTAACAAAGAAGTAGGTCTCGCCTTTTGGTGTAGAATCTAATAATAAGTTTAGGGTATTGGGTAATAGCTACACCATCTATCTCCTAATCTCTCTGGTTACTATGTAAAAAGAACATTGCAAGGGAGAAACCTTTTTATGTCAAATATGCTCAATGGTATTTGAATTTTACTAATTTGAATGAGGTGACCTCTACAAAATTCTCTTAGGAGTCATTATTGGTTTATATACTTTAGTGTATCTAAAGATTCATATAGTATTTACAAATCAATGTAAAATATATTAATTTTCAAATTTAACATATAAATCTTAATTAGTATTTACAAATCTAATTAGTATTTACAAATCTGATACAAATCTCGAAGTCTTCTTTCAGATTTGAGTCTTTGTATATTTAACAAAGAAATACTTACAAATTCATTTAAATCAATTATGAAATTAAATCCATTAGTAAATTTGAATGATTGAATAACCCTTGATTCAAATTAGAATTTATAAATCATGAAATCAATAACACATAATTTCAATATGAGTTTTAAAATCATGGAACAAATAACACTCGATTTATTTAAAATTTTAAAATTCATTAAAATACATGAACCAATAACTCTCAGTTAAACAAAATCAACAAACATGATTTTAGTTATTAAGCAAAATCAACAAACATGATTATATTTATCAATATAATATTAACATTTCATGACTATACATTTGAGTATTTATTACATGATAGTTGAATGATCAAAAATAATATTTAATGATTATTAGTTTATAAATTTTACATCGCGCATACACACAAAAAATCACATAGTTATAATTTGTTTCTTAATAAAAGAAACCACTTCACAATTTGGATACAGGCTAAACTGGAGTCAATTCAAGATTCGATTACAGTAAATTCAGTGAACTCAAAAAAGGTAGTTGATTCATTGTTTGGAACAGATTTTAAATGAAAAGTTGGTAACTTACTAGTTAGGGAAAAAAAAAGCTACAGAACACACAAAAAAGAGACCCCATAAAAAAGATAACAATAGTGGTGACACAAAAACAATAAAATAATACAAAAGACTTTTGTTTTCTGTCGGAGGCGGTGGGGCTTTTTAGTTTTTAACGAAACTGTTGTTTGGCTTTTATCCCATCATTCATTCAGACGACGATCCTGAGAAACAATTACAGTAGCCAGACGTTGAAGATTCATCATCAAGTTCGTTCCTTTTTTCTTGAAAATTCTCTTTGGTTTGTTGAACTTTAGGGTTAAGTTTATGGGTAGTAGCTTGATGGAGAAGGCAATGAGTCAGTTAAAGCTTGTTGATTTGAGCAAGCACAACTTCAAACGAACCCTAGATTCTCTCCAAGACAACGCTCACTCGCTTCTTGTGCTTTCGATTCAATGGAAAGAAATCGAGGGGTTTTTCGATTCCACCAAAAGGGTTCTCGAAGAGCGAGCGAAGGAGTTGGAAGAGATGGAGGAGTCTATAAAGGTCCGAGCTTTGGAGCTGGAGATGAAGGAGAAGGAGATTAAAGCGAGAGTTAGTGATTTGGAGAAGAAGGAGGAAGCTTTGACTTTGGAAGAGTTTGAAGGGTTTATGAAGAGGATCGAATCGGTGGAGAAAGTTTCTGATGAGAAGGTTAAGGAACTTGATGAGAAAGCTAAAGAGCTTGACTTGAAGGTGAGAGAGTTACAGCAGCTACAGAGAGAAAGGGGTAGCTCCGGAGGTGAATTTGAGCCATTAGTTTCATTGTTGGCTAAAAACTTAGGGACGAGTGTTCCAATGGCTACAAACTGTTCGACGTTTTACCTGAGTGCGGATGGTTTGGTTAAGAGAAACGAAGGCTTGGCAAGGATGATCCCGTGTTTGGACCCAGCTAAGCTTGTTTTGGATGCTGTAGAGGGGTGTTTTAAGGAGTACTTGGATAAAGATTTTGAAGAAGCTGATGATAGACGTGATAGTGTTGTTAGTAGTTGCGTTGTTCTGTTAGAGAAACTGATGCTGATGAAACTACGTATCACACGAGAAGTGAGACAGGAAGCGACTCAACTTGGGTTTGACTGGATGGTTAAGGCAAAAACCAATCCGAACAATGACTCGCTGGTTTTAGGTTGCTTGTTGTTTATGGCTACTTATGGTTGCGCCTATGGGACTAGTCGTGAGATGCTCTTAAACCTTTTGGACCGCTTCCTTCTGTATGAGCAGGCTCCAAAACTGTTTCGGCGTCTGGGGTTAGAACATAGTGTTTCTGGTAATGCCTTCTTGTTTTTAAGACTGATTAGCAGTAGTTTTTTTTAATAGCAACTTGCATCATGTTTCATGTAAGACTTTAATATGTTTCTGTTTCATGTGGTTTTCGTTTTTCTTTCTGAAATGCACATGAAACATTCCCCGGTGACCTCTTTCCATTAACGGTAGTTGTTGCCCAAAATATGGAACTTAATGTGAATTTCTCCGCAGGTGTGGTTGAAACTCTAAAGAAGAGAGAGGAGTACCTTGCAGCGTTGAGATTCATCTGTGAATTCCAGTTATCTAAGTTTTGTCCAGGGTGGCGACCTGGAGCAGTTTTGCATGAGTTCTTGAATTCCTCAGGAAGAGCTGCCCGAGTAATTGCTGGGACTGGATACTCAATGGAGGCGCAGGTAAGCTAACCTCTGTCTCTCTCTCTCTCTGGTTCTATTCAATCTGGCTTATTATGTGTGTTCATGTGGGATGTAAGTTGATTAAGCTTGTTCACTTCGACTTATTATAGAAAGTAAAGAGGGAGATGAGAAAAGCATATGCAGTCATGGCCCTTGACTGTATCACAGAGAAGAAAGCCGAGTCCATATTTCCTCCTAATGCTTTTAAACAGCTGATTTTACTGGCCAAGAATGATTCAGCCCCGAGAGCAACGGAACCAGATCATAAAAGTTGTGAAGAAGGACAGAACACGGCCAATGCTGTTGAGAAATCTAAAGCTGATTCTGTCATTCCTTATGAACAGAAGAATGAAGCTAAACGTCAAAGATTAACTGAACCAGTAACTCCTTTTCAGAATTCAACAGGTATGTTGATTCTCTATCAGGCTCGTAACCTAGAAGCTAGACCCTAACGTATCTATGCCATTCGTTTTCATTGACTTGCATCATTTTGCATGGAACACATTGTTTTAAGTTTCTGTTTCCTGTGTGGTTTTTGTTTTGTTTTATGAAATGCAGAGGAAGCATTCCTCTCTAACTTCTTTCCATCACTTTTGTCACAACTTTTTTCTTGTTATGAAGATAATTGATTAGCCATAAATTGACATTTTCTTATGCCTTTGAATCGTCCAGTGAACCAGCTCAAGGTTGTGTCTCCTCCTTCTGGGGAGAAGGTTGAGGAATTAGTAGTAAATCATCATCAGCCAGATGCCAAAGCAACTTATCCATTAAGCACAAAAACTGAGCCAAGCCTTCTCTCTGGTTCAATCAACGCGGACACATTTAGGAAGCTATTAGAAAAGCAACCTCCACGGGAGAGGGATATCTCTAATGCTATTAAATGCACCCCAGATCCAGCAAAGCTTGTTCTAGACACATCCATGGCTCTTTGTCCTAAAACACCCGAAGGGGGCTACGAGTTCAAACTGCTGGTTACTTCAGATAGCTGCTCCTTGTTGTTGGATCAGCTGAAGAAGCTCCCGCCTCAAATTGAACATCCTATGAAAGCCGAGGCAAAGAAACTTGCGGTTCACTGGAAAGATAAGGTTTCAGAGAGTAAGACAGATGAATTGGAAGTCGTTTGTTTCCTAAAGTTTCTAGGTATCTTCGGAAATGTGTCAGAGTTCAAAGCTAGTGACCTTCTAGCTCTACTAGACAGTTCTTATTGGCAAACTGTATCTCCTGATCTTTGCCTGTCTCTCGGGTTGGACAGCGCCATTCCAGGTGATTCCCATATCTTTACTCTCCCACTACTTTAAAGCTCTAAGCGTAGATATGTAATCAAACTCATAGTCAGTTCAGAGAGACGCCTTCTATTAAAAATGCCTGAACCTTATGAACTTTCTTCATGTGGCTTTTCTTGGTCAGGTTTCATTCAAAATCTCATAAAAACTGGGCATCGTCTCAAGGCAGTGGACTACATATACTCATTTGGTATGGTCCATAGATTCCATCCTGTCTCCTCTATTATAAATGATTCCCTGAGGATTACAAAAGAATCTGCGGAGAAGTCATATAAAAACGCCAAGAACGAATCTGCACCACAGGTAACTTCCACTTCTTTCAACTTCTTATCAGAAGAGAACATCTTGTAACACCAAGCAGACTGTGCAGGTTGCAGCTATAGAAAGGCAGATCAAATCACTAAGAGCAGCCATTAGATGCATATCGCGTCACAAACTAGAATCAGAGTTCCAATTCGGAGACCTCGAGGGACAAATCAAGACTCTTTTGAAACTTAGAAGAACGGTCCTATCTGATGGATCCGGATCAAAACCAGATTCGACAGTCAAATCAATGCAACCAACTTCAGCAGAGGTTGGTTCTGTCACCAGCAACACACCTTCGGAACCTTCAACTACAGCTGCTTCCTCCTCCCTGAATAAACCGGGCTCCACGAGTAACAATAAGAGAGGACAAAAACGTAGCTTTTCTGAAAACAAACATAGCTCAGTACACGTTACTTCGTCCCCAAGAAATCACTCTAATGGGCATGGTGGTCGTTCCTTGAGTGAAAGACAGTCTTATCATGTTGATCATCAAAGCAGAGGTTTCACCGGAACTTCTAACCCCGTCTACAATCAAAATCAGTTGTCACAACCAGAGGGACCTCCCTAGTTTTATCAACGTTATGATCCTCTTTACCGGAAAAAAATATAGTGCAGTATAGCTTGTTGTGGGCACTTTTTGGTGTGTTTGCAGGAGTAACAAGGTTGCAAACAAATATTTTAGTTTGTTTGTTTTTTTTTGAACTTGGTATAAAATTTAGTGTTTTTTTTTGTTTAATCACTCACTGCATTAATCAAAATTCTGAGATCTTTTCAAAATTATGATTCTGGATTTTTTTTAACTCTAGCTTAAATAATTTGCCAAAAAATTTAAGAAACAAAATTAGGAAGCCAAAAAAAACAAACATTTGTATCCATTAAAATAAACAAAGACCGTTGTTCGAAAAAAAAAAAAAAGACCAATCGAGTTGTCCTCTTCACTCGGAAATTTAGGGATTTGATTTTTTCTCTCTTCATCTTCACTGAGCAATTTGGGTTTCGGCTTCAAGCTTCTTTAAAACTTGTGGGTTGTTGTGTGGCATTGTTCTACTTTTTACGCCGATGCAAAAGGTTCTTGCTTTCACTTTCTACTCCGAGAAAGCAATCGTTGCTCTGCTTGGACTGTATTGATACTCTAATCTCTTTGCATCTGTTATTCAGTCTAGTGTTTGTGATTCTGCATAAAAATCAAAACTTTAGTTTAAAGCTCTCAGCTTTGCAACTTAACTAGACATGACTCTTATGCTTTCTTCTTGTTTCGTACTGTATTTTCGTTTGCAGGGTCTATAGTATCTGAACTTTCAGACTGGTTTACGTTTACCCTTGGGGTTGATGTTTGTTTATCTGATGAAAGATGAAGCACATTGTGTAAAGATCTCGCATTTGTTGTCGTCTCAGATATGGTAAGCTGAGTTATGTCTTCAACACTCACTATTCTTTTGGGATGAGGATATGGAATTGACACTGCAATGGACTTTGTGTGTTGCAGAATGAGATATTGGTTCTCTTGTGTTTTTCTCATCTCTGAGTTTTAGCTGCTTCTTGGCTAAGAATGGAGTGTAACAAGGAAGAGGCCTCTAGGGCGAAGACAATGGCTGAGGATTTGATGCGGAAAGGTGATTTCGCCAAGGCTTATAAGCTTGTAATGAAGGCTCAGAGACTCTTCTCAGGTCTTGATGGTTTACCACAAATGTTAGCCGTCTGTGACGTTCATTGTTCTGCGGAGAAGAAAATCAACGGTCTTGAGAACTGGTATGGTATTCTTCAAGCTATGCATTTCTTTGATGATGCTACAATCAAGAAGCAGTACAGGAAGCTCGCTTTGCTTCTCCATCCTGACAAAAACCAGTTCGCCGGTGCAGAGGCTGCTTTCAAGTTGATTGGAGAAGCTAACAGATTGCTTGCTGACAAGGAAAAACGGATGCAGTATGATATCAAACACAGAATCTATTCACGGGTTGCTAACAGACAGTTGAATGCAAACTCAGGTATACAATGTGGTAATGCAAATAGAAATGTGTGGTCTACTGGTACTCAACAAGGAAGTGTAGCAACTGAGGTGGATAAGAAAGGAACTTCCAAAGAGAAATCCAACAGGAACGGTGGAGGAGGTGAAAACCAAAATGCTGAAGTAAGAAAACCCAAATTAGAGGAAGAGTCGATGAATAATTGTGCTGAATCAAGGAAACCCGAGGAAGCTGAGGGAAAGATGAAACATACAGATGAGCCACCCAAAACTGATGGTTTGAAGCCACCTCCTGAGGTTGCAGAACCAGAAAAAAGTGCCTCAAAACATGTAACTGATGAATCAGTTTCAAGGTCTAGTCAAGCACCCTCTATGAGCAAGGACAGAAAGAAGAGGAGAAAGATAGTTGAGGAACCGGCGGAGAGTACCAATGTTACCTTCTCTGATGTTTTTGAGGATAAATCAAATCCAAAAGAGAATAATAGGAGGAAATCTCCAAGGAAAAGCCACCAAGCTTCTTGCGCAGAGAAGAGAAGAAGTGGGGATGCCACAAAAAGGTCAAGATCAAATGATGGATCATCCAAACGTGTTGATTCTGGTGGCTTTTCTTCCCCTTCATGTGACAAAAAGAGCAAAGGAAATGAAGCACGTGGAGAAGCTATGGGTATGGCGGGAAAGATTGACAATAACCACAACAGTGTTACGCAGGAATCACCTGATCAAGACTTTCATAATTTTGAACTGACAACAAGCTGTTTTGCTGTCAACCAGGTGTGGTCTCTGTATGATCCGACAGACGGTATGCCTCGGTATTATGCTCGGATTACTAAAGTGATTGATTCTGAGTTCAAGCTGTGTATTACGTGGCTTGACCCCGTACAGGATTATAATGAAAACTCTATCTCCATTGCTTGTGGGATATTCCAAGATGGGGAGTCACAGGAAGTAGACGACCATTTTATATTTTCTTGTGAGATGCTTCACATACGTCGTGACAACAACATCGTCATTTATCCAAGAACAGGGGAAGTTTGGGCACTTTTCAGAAGCTGGGATATCATTTGGAGTGGTGGTAGCTCGAAAAATCACAAAGGAGTTTATGAATATGACTTTGTTGAAGTTTTGTGTGAGTTTGAAGATGAGAATGGCCTTGGAGTGGCCTACCTAGGGAAAGTGGAAGGGTTTGTTTCCCTATTTCGCCGAGATGCAAAGTGTGGGGTTCTCCAGTTTCAAATTCCACCAAACGAGATGCTTAGATTTTCTCACAAAGTCCCATCATTTAAAATGACTGGAAGAGAGAGAGAAGGTGTTCCTCCCGGGTGCTTCGAACTAGACATTGCTGCTTTACCAAAAGATATGTTCGAGGTTGCTAATCAGGAAATGGATTCAGTGAAGAAGGCCAAGAAGAGTGTCAAAGCAGTGGATGGCTTGAGACTGAGAAAATCTCCTCGTCTTGTGAGTGAAACAAACAAACAAGCAACTTCAAGGGTAGGCCAGGAAAAGGCTGAGAAGAAGAGTGCTAAGAGGGGGGCATCCTGTGGACAGTCAAATGGATCTTGTTTATCTGATGAGACGACACCTACACCAAAGAAACCTGCAAAAGTCACTGCGGTTGATTCTTCAAGAATAAGAAAAACACATTGGGATATAAACAAACCCACAAGGTGAGTCATTGTCACAGTCCAGAGGTAAATGATTTGCGGGTCTCGGTTGAATGGTAGTACAGATTCCTGCTAGAGGGACTGGGTTTGAAGATAGGGAATACTGGGGGAGCTTAACCCAACTCAAAGAAGACATAAGTCTCTTTCTTTTGTTAGAAGCCATTAGTCTCTTTTTGTTTTGTTAGTCTCACATCTCTGTGTAGTTGATAAACTTGTGGAATGTGATTTGAAGTTAGAGTTTAACATTAGTGTTTAGGAAGTGCTGAAGCAAATATTATCAGAAGATTATACATTTGTGCTTATCCATGGTTCTGTTTGTTTCGTACCGAAAAAAAAAAAAACAGAACAGAAGTAAGACTAAACACTATAGGAGGCAATAACCAATAGTAAACCGGATAATTCATCATTAAACCGAACTAAACCAGATATCCATGGTCTATATTAGGAGACTGTGTCTGAAAGTTGCTGATACGGCGAGGTTCTTGCCGGTAATCATGAAGAGTGACTTCCTCACTTCCACAACTCACCTCCACCCTTCAATCTCTCTTCCCAAAATACCCTCAAGAAAGTTAAAAACAACGATAAAGTGCTCATCTTCCCCCGGAGTCCGACCCGACCCGTGGTCACTCAGCGACGGCAACCCGGAGAGACCAAAGCCAAGATACGAGAGGCCGAAACACCCTTTATCCGACGACGACGCGAGGAGAATCATAAAGAAGAAAGCACAGTACCTCAGCGCGTTGAGGAGGAACCAAGGCTCTCACGCCATGACTCCCAAGTGGATCAAACGCACCCCTGAGCAGATGGTTCAGTATCTGGAAGATGATAGGAACGGTCAGATGTACGGGAAGCACGTGGTGGCTGCGATTAAGAAAGTGAGAGGCTTGTCTCAGAGGAGAGAAGGTAGTGGTGGGGATATGAGAGTGGTGATGGGTAGCTTCGTCGCCAAGCTTAGTTTTAGAGATATGTGTGTTGTTCTTAAAGAGCAGAGAGGGTGGAGACAAGTCAGAGACTTCTTCGCGTGGATGAAACTACAGGTTATCTACTTGTTAAAGTTCCAACCTTTGCTCTGTTCTGTTATAGAACTGGTCTGCTTCAGACAAGAAAAGTAAACTGAGTTGTCGTTAGCATCTGTTCTTCTTGTTAAAGTTCCAACCTTTGCTTTGTTCTGTTTTAGAATTGCTCTGCTTCAGACAAGCATAAGTTAACTGAGTTGTTTGTCTTAACCAATGTTCAATAAATAGCTAGGCCTAACTAGGCGTTTTGTAGAAAACTAGCTAGTAGACGGATTATTCAAAGTTTAGGCGGAAGCTGAGTAGTTAACGAAATATTGATTTATTACATATTATTATTAGAAAAACTTGTGAATGTAATAATGTTTAAGTTAACAGATTTAGACTAATTTTGATTAGATTTTAACTGATTTAGAACAATTTAAACCGTATAGATTGTATAAATTGGATTTTAAGAAAATTGTTTCGGTTAGAATCGATTCTTGGAAGCATGGTCTTAACTTCACTCTTAATGAATATCTGGTGATAGATTTTTGTGTCAACAGTTAAGCTACCGTCCAAGTGTTGTTGTCTACACGATTGTTCTTCGTTTGTATGGACAAGTCGGGAAGATAAAGCTAGCCGAGGAAACGTTTTTGGAGATGCTCGAAGTGGGATGTGAACCAGATGCCGTAGCCTGTGGTACAATGCTGTGTACATATGCTAGATGGGGACGACATAACGCAATGTTAACGTTCTACAAAGCTGTTAAAGAAAGGAGAATACTCCTCTCTACTTCTGTCTACAATTTCATGCTCTCGTCTCTTCAGAAGAAGTCACTTCATGATAAAGTGATAGATCTGTGGTTAGAAATGGTTCAGGAAGGTGTGCCGCCGACTGAATTCACGTATACATTAGTTGTGAGCTCATATGCCAAACAAGGTTTCAACGAGGATGCATTGCAGGCTTTTGGTGAGATGAAGAGCTTAGGTTTTGTCCCAGAGGAAGTAACTTACAGTTCAGTTATTAGCTTATGTGTGAAGGCTGGTGATTGGGATCAGGCTGTTAGGTTGTACGAGGATATGAGATCTCTAGGAATCACTCCGAGTAACTATACGTGTGCTTCTATGTTGAGTTTATATTACAAAACTGAGAATTATCCGAAGGCGCTTGCTCTCTTTGCAGACATGGAAAGGTTTAAAATACCAGCTGATGAGGTCATCCGCGGATTGATCATCAGAATATACGGGAAGCTTGGACTTTTCCATGATGCTCAGACTATATTTGAAGAGACTGAACGTCTGAATATACTGTCTGATGAGAAAACGTATTTGGCAATGTCTCAAGTTCATTTAAACTCGGGGAATGTTGCCAAAGCATTAGATGTTATTGAGATGATGAAGACCAGAGATATTCCTATTTCTAGATTTGCCTATATTGTCATGTTACAGTGTTACGCCAAGATACATGATGTAGACCGTGCTGAGGATGCGTTTCGAAATTTATCAAACACTGGACTTCCTGATGCTAGTTCTTGTAACGACATGCTCAGTTTGTATGCTAGACTCAATTTAGGAGAGAAGGCTAAAGGTTTTATCAAGCAGATTGTAGCTGATCAAGTGCACTTTGATATAGAGCTTTACAAGACGTCTATGAGAGTGTATTGTAAGGAGGGAATGGTAGCAGAAGCTCAAGAGCTGGTTGAGAAAATGGGTAGAGAGGCTGTTGTTAAGGATAACAGATTTGTACAAACACTTGCAGAGGCTATGCATAGTGAAAGAAATAAGGATAAACAGGAAGCAGTTCTAAACGTGAGTCGACTTGATGTCACGGCTCTTGGAATGCTGCTCAATTTGCGACTAAAAGAGGGAAACTTGAATGAGACTAAAGGAATCTTGAATTTAATGTTCAAGACTGATCTTGGTTCAGCATCTGTAAACCGAGTTATAAGTAGCTTCGTGAGAGAAGGTATAAAACATTAATCTGCTTTCGTTGTTTCTTTGATATGGTGGAAGATTAACTTCCATTTTCTTATGCAGGTGATATACCTAAAGCAGAAATACTGGCCGAGTTGATTATCAAACTAGGACTCAGTATAGAGGAGGAAACAACTGCTACTTTGATTGCTGTATATGGGAGGCAACATAAGCTTAAAGAGGCAAGACGGCTTTACCTTGCAGCAGGAGAGTTTAAAACTCAGGGCAAATCTGTTATCAACTCAATGATTGATGCTTATGTCAGATGTGGCTGGCTTGAAGCTGCGTATGGACTCTTCATGGAATCAGCAGAAAAGGGCTGTGACCTTAGTCCTGTTACCATCAGCATACTTGTGAATGCCTTAACAAACCGAGGTATGTCACATAGAAAATTGCAACTCCTTCCTTCCCAAAGAACTTACAAAAATTCAAGGCCCCAAATGTGAATAATCTAATCTTATTATAGCACATGATTATGTATTCTTATTAACCGCAATGTTAAAATGTTCTGTAAGAAAATTGTATCATCCTAATCGTAGGGAAACACAGAGAAGCAGAAGAAATATCAAAGACCTGCCTTGAAAAGAACATGGAGCTTGACACTGTGGGCTATAATACCCTTATCAAGGCAATGCTAGAAGCAGGTAGAACAGGTTGTTTATTAATTTCAGTTGAAGTATTATGAAGCAGTGAACCAACACTAAGTATCTGGTGTCACAGGTAAACTGCAATGTGCATCTGAAATTTATGAGCGGATGTGTAACTCAGGTGTTCCTTGTTCGATTCAGACCTACAACACAATGATCAGGTACACTAGATATGCCTTCCTTATGTTTAAGATTCGTGCAAGTTGATTGTCCTGTAATAGTCCAAGCCATCTCGGTGTGTTGATGCAGTGTGTACGGGCGGGGTCAGCAGGTGGACAAAGCAATTGAGGTTTTCAACAGTGCTCGCCGATCCGGATTGTATCTGGACGAGAAAATATACACAAATATGATTATGCATTATGGAAAGGCTGGTACGTATTTAATCGAGAAAACTATATGCTTATGTTTTGGTTCTTGTTAATATGATTCACTATGTAACATTGAACGGTCTTGATTCTGGTTAGTAATTAATAGTGACAAATGAAACTTTATCTTGCTGTTCCAGGAAAGATGAGTGAGGCATTAGCGTTGTTCAGTGAAATGCAGAAGAAAGGGATTAAACCTGGAACGGTAGGTTCTATCCAGTGGCTTAACATTGTAAGATCTTAAATCTAGTAATCTAACAATGGATAATATCAATACTTGCAGACAAGTTACAACATGCTGGTAAAAACATGTGCAACTAGAGGACTCCACCATGAAGTTAATAAACTTTTGCAAGCAATGGAGAGAAATGGCCACTTTACCGGCGACTCATCCACATACCTCTCCTTGATCCAAGCCTATGCCGAGAGTTCACAGTACAAAGAAGCAGAGAAAATGATAACTCTCCTGCAAGAGAAAGGCATTTCACTATCTCAAAGCCATTTCAGTCCATTACTCTATGCTTTTGTCAAAGCTGGAATGATGGATGAGGCAGAAAGGATCTACTGCAAGATGTCAGAAGCTGGTATAAGTCCAGACTGCGCTTGCAGACGCACAATCCTAAAGGGGTACATGAACTGTGGTGAAGCAGAGAAGGGGATATTGTTGTATGAGAAAATGATGAGAAACCCTGTGGAAGATGACAGACTTGTTGCTAGAGTTGTCCAGGATCTGTACAAAGCTGTAGGTAAAGAACAATAGTTTCCAGTTTAAACCCTAGATGTATCAAGTATGTGTAGAAAGTTTTGAACTGGGACCTATATATCACATTATATACAGGCGAAAGCTATTGATATTGTGATTTAAAATCAATGTAATACATTAAAGAACAAGATTAACTGGCCTTATTTTTAGTGGTTTAGATGTTTAAACGTCTTTGGTTCATAGCCATTGCTTTTGGAAAGATATTTCATGGATCTCGTCGGCCAAGAAATGAGTGGCAACAGATCTTTATGGTCATGGTCCAGGCGGGATTTCACGGTAGCTGCTTCAGTGTAAAACGACATCGTTTGAGTAAAACTTTGATTTGCTTGGGCCATACTCGGTAGAAAATATAGTGTTGGTCCAAGTGAAAAAAGCTATATACTACAACCCAACAACGTTTTTTCTCCATTAATTATTTTTTTGGTTACATACACGAGTCTAACATCATCATGTATTCTCCTTGTTTTTTATTTGCAACTTGTATGTATTTTGCTTATTTAAAGAAATAAATATTATGGGGATAGAATTTAACAAATGGAGTATAATAGAAAAGAGTGATGTATCCACGCAAAAAAAGATATTTATATTTCAAGATTCATCCCCTCTTGTGGTATGGATGTCCGAATGGACAATGACTCATATGGATTGACTCAACATACTTTATTTTTTTAATAAATACATGAGGTTTTTTTATTTGTCTCTATCCATTACTAAATGAGTTCTGCAGATACATAGTTTGAATATAAATTGTTTTAAATCTTTTTTCTTATCAATTTTGTTTAACTCTATACTTTACTTGGACCCTGACTAGAGTATATATTTTTACTTGATCATTCAGAACAATGTCAAACAATGGTTTCAAAATTTTATAGAATGGGATAGAAACATTTAGAACAGTTTATATAGAAAGATATAAGAAGCAGAGGAAAAGACAAAGAAGATTAAAGAGGAAAGGGACAGAAGAGGTGGTCATGATATTGAAAATCTAATTGAGCAAGGGGGTCACTAAAGTACAAAGAAATTATAATATAAGCTGTTTTCCATAGATGTTGACCCCTAAACCCCCAATGCTTCCAAATATCCTTTAATACTTTTTTGGCAGGAAACACTTTTATTTGAAAACCACACGCTTTTTTTTTTGTATATTTTTGGCACGAAACAGTTTTATTTGAAAACCATACGTATTTTCGTGTATTTTAGTGATATTAGTATATCATAAAATTCAAGGATCTATTACCTTTTTAAGATGTTGATCAAATTAGGAAAATTACACGTTTCAAATAAATAAAACGTACATTAGTATTTAAAGAGGAAAATAAAGTACAAACTATTATTCCATCCATTCTTAAAAATAAACTAGATTCTAACCCGCCCTTTTAAGGGCGAGTATATTTTTGCTTTACATTTTTAGAAATTTAATTTTTATATTTTTTAAAATCATTATATGTTTTAAATAGTTGGACCATACATATATCGTGTTCTTGTTTTAATAAAATAGATACGAAATTGAAATCACAATTTATTATAGGAATATACTGAAGATTTTTACAATCTATAATATAATAAAATGTGATTTGCAAGTAAATATTTTTTTATTAGTGTGATGGATAGTGAATTTTTGTATTTGCAACTACAATTATTTGGTAGTGAGTTTTTAATGCTAATAGTTGCGAAATGGATAGTAAAAATTTTGACACTTGTTTTTACACTTTTGGTGGACTAATATATATAAACCAAATTATGCAAAGATTTGGAACGTGGTTGAAAGATGAAAGCGAGTTTTACTAATTTGTGAAATAACAAATATAATTATTTGGTAAGAAAAGTTTAATGGGCTTGATATTCTAAATGACGGAGAAGCCTAACAATAATATTAGAAAAGGTGTGAAAATAATACAGTGGCATTTGATGGTAAATTTGAGAAAAAAATAGAGCTAAGTACTATTTGTACTTCACTTTTAATAGGATAGATAATTTTAAAATAGTTCTATTTATTAAAATTATAATTAGTTATATTATTTTTTTTTATTATATAGTTTTAATAAATATTAAAAATTTCATTGTAAATATTTGTAATTAATATTTTTTAAAGAATACAATTCATTAACATTAATTAATAAAATAATTTAGAATTCTAAAAATCTGTTTTTGTGAGAAAAAAAATTATGAGGAGGGAGTAGCATTTAGCAAAACAAAATAAAAAATGATGAGAAAAAATGAAAGATAGGGACAGAAGCGTACTTCTACAAGTGAAAACGTCAAGGAACGGATCCCGTTCTAACGTCACGTGCCTTCCTGGGGGCGTATTTGATACCACTCTCAACTTTATTCTTCGTTTTTATTCTTCAATTTAAAAAAAAAGTGAAAATATATTTAAATTGAATTTCTTTAAGGCCCACAAAAACAGTCGTCACACTCTCCACTCCTTACTCGACGCGTTGGCCTTCCCCTGCGTAGGTTAACAGTACGTAGCCACGATAACGCTAAACTACGCTGATATTCTTATCCCACCACCTCTTAAGCTCCGTGTTAACCAGTTTAAACCATTTCATCTTTCTATTTTCAGATAAAAACTTATACTCATCGAAACTCGTTTAGCGCTGCGAGATTTCCCTTCTCGGCTAATCGTGAAGGAACCACTCGATCTGGGGCTTTCTCTGTGCTCTCTCTGGTTGATTATAAAAGGGAACACTTTTGTTATTTTCCATGGCTGGGAGCGATCAAGTTAACCTTATTGAGAGCAAGGTGAGACCTTTTTGATCTCTGATTTGTTGGTTTTACTTGGAATTGTGTGATGGGTCTCTTGCGATTTGAAGCTTTTGTGTTCGTTGGTGATGTTTTTGTTTTGAAAGTTAGAACCTTTTGGTGTTTTGATTGGATCCATGTATGGTAGGTATCACAAAGGTTAAGGCTTTTTTATCGTTTGGGGTGATGAAACGTGTCAATTGCTTGATGGGTCTTTTGTAGTTTCGGATGGTTTTGTTTGGTTCTAGTTTTATCTGATTGACCACTGTGGATTGAAAAAATCGAGACTTTTTGGTAATTCTAAACGAATAATCAGATGCAATCAAGGTTTGTTATTTGTCCTTTAGATTATGTTACTCAGTTTTGAACTGTTGGAATCATATATCAAATCAGCTCTGCTATTACTTAGCTTCTGATTGTTTGCTTAGATAAGGACACTTTTAGATGTTTAATTGTTCTCTTGTAAGGCTTTGTTTCTATCACCTTATGGACTTGTTGATGACTTATCATTTGTCTGTGTTGTTGTGTGTTTTTTTGTTGCAGACAGTGGTTCCTCTCAACACATGGGTTTTAATATCCAACTTTAAGCTAGCCTACAATCTCCTGCGTCGTCCTGATGGGACTTTTAACCGCCACCTTGCAGAGTTTCTAGACCGTAAAGTCCCTGCAAACGCCAATCCTGTTAATGGGGTCTTTTCATTTGATGTTCTCATGGATCGTCAAACCAATCTCCTTAGCCGAGTATACCGACCGGCTTATGCTGGCGACGACCCGCCAAGTTTTACCGATCTTCAGAAGCCAGTTGATGGTGAAGTAGCGCCTGTGATTGTCTTCTTCCATGGTGGAAGCTTTGTGCATTCTTCTGCAAACAGTGCTATCTATGATACTCTTTGCCGTAGGCTTGTTGGTCTGTGTGGTGCCGTTGTTGTCTCTGTGAATTATCGACGTGCACCGGAGAATCGTTACCCTTGTGCTTATGATGATGGCTGGACTGCTCTGAACTGGGTCAACTCTAGATCTTGGCTTAAAAGCAAGAAAGACTCAAAGGTTCATATCTTCTTGGCGGGTGATAGCTCTGGGGGTAACATAGCTCATAACGTCGCGGTAAGAGCTATTGAGTCAGGGATTGATGTTTTGGGGAACATCTTGCTTAACCCTATGTTTGGAGGAACAGAGAGAACAGAATCTGAGACACGTTTGGATGGGAAGTACTTTGTGACAGTCAGAGACCGTGATTGGTATTGGAGAGCGTTTCTTCCCGAGGGTGAGGACAGAGAGCATCCAGCGTGTAGCCCATTTGGCCCGAGAAGCAAGAGTTTAGAGGGTTTGAGTTTCCCAAAGAGTCTAGTCGTTGTAGCCGGTTTAGACTTGATTCAAGATTGGCAACTGAAGTACGCGGAAGGGCTCAAGAAAGCAGGTCAAGAGGTGAAGCTTGTTTACTTGGAGCAAGCCACCATTGGCTTCTACTTGTTGCCTAATAATAATCACTTCCATACCGTTATGGAGGAGATAACTGCGTTTGTTAACGCAGAATGCCAATGAAAACGCTCTTATCTCTCACTTCTAGTCTCTTTCACTAACAAACGGGTGAACTCTACCGCGGAAGGTGAAGGCCCGAGATTCTCGTTTTAGAAGCTTCTGTAGTGAGTCTAAAGTATGGCGTTTTAACTACTACCACGGTGGTTGTGGTGGCGTCTGCGTTTGTGAACCGTGTGAAGCTGGACTCTGAGAGCAAAGCAGGAAGAAGAACAGTGAAGCCGGTAATGTTTGGCTTTTAGCGTTAGCGTTTAACTAAAACTACAGCTATGTTTTTTTCAGCTTGCGGTTGATAGTAACTACGGTTATGTTACTAGTATGATATCTTCCGTATATATATTATTATCGACATAATCAACAATATATGTTTATAAGTTTGTTGTAACTTGAGAGATATGGTGTTGTGTTTGCTTAATCTGCAAAACTGAGATCTTGTTTTCTTAATGTATTGAATAATGTAAGCATTCACTTCAAGAAATAAAGATATAGTTCTAGTGCTTAAACGTATGTTCACTATCTATACTTACACAAAACCCACTCAGATTCAGAACTAAATGTCCAGATTCACTCCCTTGTATGCTTTATTGCAATCTAATCATTGACAAAGAAAAATAAGATTTGATGTTTAAGTCTTTTATTTCTTCTTTCAATGTAAAACCAAACTGTCTCGTGGAGTAAAGTGCATTGCCTTTGGACCACCACAAGGGGAAAACAAACACACAAGAAAATTGACTCTTGCAAGGATATGCAGTATTGTTACTTTTCTCTGAAAAGGGTTTTGTTTTCTTATGAGGTGTATCTTTGCACAATGATGAGAACTAGTTAATAAGTTTGTGGAATCCAACAAAAAGAAGGAAAGATACAAAATAAGCTAGTTTTGTAATGAGAAACAACTGTATATGGAGTCCACATAAACTAAAGAAAAACATGTTGGGTTGGTTAGATGCTTCAGTCATCTTCAAGAAACATTATGAGGAATGTGGTTATAGTTGGCTCTGATATAGATAAATGTACATCAACATGTTTTTTTATTTTTCAAGCTCAATCTATTAATCACCATGTCTTCATATTCTCCAATTATGCATGCTTATAAAGTTAATCAATTACACAATATACACAACCAAATGTTTTCTGAACAACACAGTTACATTATAACATATTCACAGACTCACTGATAAAACACAAGATGATGATGGCCATGAAAGTTATGATATGATAACTGGTAAGTGGTACTTAAGGAAATTGTAAACACACAATCAATCTTTTCAACTAAAAGTTGCAATTTATATAGCTTAATATATGGGGATATGAAACAAACAGTTTTATTAGATTTTCTGAAGATCAACTACATGCTCTGAGAGAACAGTAGCAGACTCACAGATATGAAAGGGAAAAGGTTTACATAATATAGTTGTTCAAGCAAACTACATAGAGAGTTTATGAGTAAACAACTCATAAGATGCTCGAACGTTTAGAAGTTAAACAACGATAAATAGAAAACTCAAATGCGATAATGTTGTCTGAGAGTTAAAAGGGCAGTACCATCTTCAGGTGTTTCACTTAATAGCAGCAGCATAGGCAACAGAAGCAGCCATAAAGAGAGTAGTAATAGATGACACAAGTGTCCAAAAGCTCTTCTTGTTATGTGCATCTTTCACTGAATGCTTCATTGTCTCTATTTCCTTCTTCATTTCCTCAACCATGCTTTCTTTGTTCTTGAAAGCTTTCTTGATCGCTTCTACCTCCACCGAGTACGAATCCATACCCTTCTCTCCTCGCTTCTGCACGCCTTTTTTGTTCTCTGATCCACATACTAGAGAGGACACAGTCCTTAGCATTGTTAGACCATGTTTTGCATTGGTTCCAGCAGATTCTAGTTCTGTTTTCAACACACCCATAGCTTTCTTGAGCTCCACAAGATCCTTTTGGACGATACCCTTTTCCTTTCTCAATGCCTCAGAACGATTCTCCAGCTCCTTCTTCTCTTTAATCAATCTCCCTCGCTCAGACTTGATCTTCTCAAGCTCTTTACTAGAAGCTTGAATCATTTTCTCTAGTTCTACAACCTTTTCCTTAAGAGCCACCCGGCTTCTCTTCTCCTCATCAAGAGCCTTCCCGGTATTGTCTCTCTCGACCTCAACCAGGGCTAGAGCGTCCTTAAGCTGGCTAGCGTTGCAGCTAAGCTTCTCACTAGTCTTGATTTGATCATTATAATCATTTCTCAGCTGCACCACAACATGGTTTTGCTCATCCGCTAGTGTACTCATCTCATCAAACTTAGCTTCCTGCTTAATAATACGCTCCAAAAGATCAACCTTCTCGCGTGCAAATTGGTCGGCCAGTTTCTCCTTATCAGATAACTGCGCTAGAGCGCTCTCCATCTGTTTCTTGATTGAAACGTTCTCCACCAGTAAACCCTCAAGCTTAGACTCCTTGATAGATTTCTCTTTCGCCAGTGCAATGATGCTCTCCTCCCTTGCTTTTGCTTCCTCCATAACCTCATCAAGACTCTTCTCTAACCCAACAACCTGATCACGCAAACCCTTCTCTTCCCTTGTCAAACTCTCCACAACCTCGCTCAAATTCTCCACCTTTTTCTCCAACTTCAAGATCATTTCCTTCTGATCACGATTAACCCTCTCCACCTCCATCTTCTCCTCCAAAAGCCCTTCCATTTCTCTCTTCACCTCATCTACTTCCCTAACCTTCTCCTCAATAGTCTTATCCAAGTTACTCATCTCCTTGTTAACCCTTTTGATCAACTCATCTCTCTTCTCCCTCTCCTTCACCACCCTATCCTTCTCACTTCTCAAGCTACAAACTTCATCTCCCAAAACCCTTTCTTTCATCTCCATCCTAACCACACTCTCCTTCAACCTATTCACCTCCACACTCTGCAACTCAAACCCATTCCTAACCAAATCCCTCTCATCACAAACCCTAACTAACACCTCTCTCTCTTTCTCTAACTTACCCATCAGATCATTACCCATCTCTCTCAACCGACTCTCCACAACCCCAACAAACAAATCCATCTCAAGCCTCAACACCAAACTCTCATCCCCCGAGCCACGCAGCTCCTCCCGCAACCGAGTCCTCTCCGCGCCGGAACGAGTCAACTCGGCCTCAAGCGCTTCCTTCTCCTGGAAGAGAGACTCGATCTGCTGCCTCTTCTCCACCGTCTGCTTGAGGAGAATCGCGTTGAGTGACTTCAGGTTCTGGAACTTCTCCTCCGACGCGTCGTGGTCCTCCATCGAGAACTGACGGCTGAGCACGGCGGGCTTCTGCGTCTGCGTCTGCATCTGTTGCTGCTCGTTGGAAGCTCCGTTGGAGTTACGAGAGGTCTTCTTCTTCGCCATTTCTCAGGAAAAACGAAAGTGGCGGCTGAGGTTTTTAGGGTTTATGGTGCAGCTTTTAATGGCGTGAGTGAGAAAGAGACAAGACTAGAGACGAAGTTTGGGGGTAAAAATCGCAAGATTCAAATGTTGGGGCCCAATCGAGTATATTTTTAAAAAGGTTTCTGATGATTTTTTTCTTTTAACATCTATGTGATTCGGTTTCTGGTTGCACATATATATAGTAGAGTGGAACTAACATTTTGATACGTTTCACTTAGGAAGACAACCTCATGATGATAATGACGTAATTAAAGTTGTTTAAATATAGATTATATTAATAACTTTAGTTAAATTTGGTCAGATTAATATATAATAATAAGTTTAAATATTAGTATTATTTAAACAGCTGTTATCTAAAACTGAATACATTTTCACTAAAAATAAACTATTGAAATAAGTATTTTATATGTGAAATATATGATTACAAGTAATTAAATTTGGACATATATCTCTAATTGATTAAGTTTTGACATATTTAGGTAGCAAACTGATTTTTGTTTCTATGTATTAATATATTATTCTATATAATATAAATATATTTATATATTAATATTTAAACAGCTGTTGGCTAAAATTGGATACATTTCACTAAAAATTAACAAATGAAATAACTTTTTTTTTGTAAAAGACATTGTTACAATTAATCAAATTTGGACATGTATCACTAATTGATTAAGTTTTGACATATTTAGGTAACGAAAAGATTTTTAGTATGTATTAATATCTTATTCTATATACATATTAATACATTTAACTATTAATATTTAAAAAGTTGTTGACTAAAGTTAGATACGTTTCACTAAAAATTAACATATGAAAGTAACTTTTGCTTCGTAAAACTAAAAGATATAAGTACAGTTAATCAAATTCGGACACATATCACTAATTGATTAAATTTCTACAGATATAGGTAACAAACTGGATTTTGCTATGTGTCAATAAAATATTATATATACAAACATATAATAAATATATATTATATTACTTGAGACAAAAAAAAGTTTGTTGACCAAAAAAAAGTTTAAAATAATATCTCTCATTTAACTTTTGGAATGCACACAATATATACCACAACAATGCTATAAATATTTACACGTTTTGTTTGCTAGCACACGTTTCATTTTGACACGCCTGAATTTTACTTCTTATTGACATAAGTTTTATCCGATATCCACCGCAATATATATGATATACATAACATATATGTGCTTGCATTGAGTCAAGCTTAGGCAATGGTAAGCTATATGGTTGAAGTCGATGGGTGTCTATTTCAGTCTAAGCAAACCAGTCCTGATCAAATTATAATAGGCTCTAATTGCATATCCATGCGTTCACGTGATGCAACATTGAACAAATCATATGCCAGTTAATTACTCTAACGCAAACCATATCAAGAGGTAGCATAAAATGCGAGCTTGATACACAATCTTGAATAAATTTCTGTCTACTTTAACAAATTTTGTAAGTGGAACAATCTTGAATTTGTGGTACTGTATTTTAACAATGATTTTGAACTAGTTACTGCAGTATCCATCAGTATATCTTATCTCTATGACACCAATATTCTACTAATAAAACGTGGCCAACTCTAGTAGTTACAAATTTTGTGACGATATTTCTTTCCAACATATAAAGAAAGATTCAAATTAGTGAATTTTATTATTTACACAACCACTAAAACAAATTCTAAACGGATCATTAAGCTTCACAGACCCAAAATAAAAGTGGTAGCCCATTAAACGAGTAATAATTGGGTACAAGCTTACGATGCACATAAAATGGACCCAACGAACTCCCAAGCATCTAGTATATTTTACGTTTAAATACTCCATCACTATACTCATACGTTGATTTTTAGTAACAGGATCAAAATGTACACTGAAAACACAACATAAAATGTAATTGAATCAGAAAATAACCAATAAATGACAATAAATGTCAAACGGGACAGTATTATGGTTTATATACATTTAGGGTATAACTGGATATCTATTATAGAGTAAAAGTATAGGATAAAAAAATTATGGTTAATCTAGTTCTAACTATTTTATCAAACATGTGGAAAAAATAAAAACAAACATTACATTCATTTTTTCAAAAAAATAATCATTGATGTTTTGTTTTATTTTCTTTATCTTTAATTACTCTTAACATCTTACCAGTCACTCATTTTTCTGTACTTTTAGGCAATATCGGCAAGACAGTAGCATCAACTCTTATCACTACTCTGTCCAATCATGTTTGTTGCATCTTTTCTGTCTAGATTCAATGAATCTTGCTGTTCAGTAACTTTGGAGCTGTTGTGGTGGTGGCACACCGCACACTTCAGGTAGTGGATAAGTAAAAGAAGATTATTTACTCTCTTTTCAAACCATCACAAACATACCATATTTCTTGATTATTTCAATATTTTTGAATAAGTTAGTATATATTTAAACCAAAGTTCAAAAACCCAACTTAAAAAAAACACATAAAATATTAGGTAAGTAACTAATCTAGTGCCTTCTGTTCAATTATCTGACTACTTAAGTTTTGTTTTCTACTACGTGAACAGATTTGTCCACTACAAAAAAGGTCACATGATCGTTGAACACTTTCCATTCAAACTTCTATTTTTTCCAAGACAAATAAGGTTTCATCACTTAATTTCGATCCATAAATAGGCATAGAGCCATAGATTAATCACCAAAAAATATTTTAATTGATGAATGATTTTAAATGTGGGGGACCCAAACCGTGGTTCGGATCAGAGCTAGCCAAATCTCTTTGGTAACATGTCTTTCTTGATTACACGCATCTATCGTTTTGTCATCGTTCATATCTTTTTTGTTTGTTTGTTTGGAATCATCGTCGTCCATATCGATTTACTAAAAATACACTTTACATTCGCGAATTGAAAATTGAATTTCAAGGATAAGGACACCCGACAAAAAAAAAGGACTAAGTAAACAACAATAAAGCAATGTTTTTTACCTGAATATGTTTATATTAAACACACAAAAAGTGTTTACATTTAACAGCCAAAGACCTGAGTAACGTTTATCAATTGAGTTATGACCCTTCCATTGGGCACCGTCGGTTCACTAAGGTCGAGTTTCGTCTCTACTCGACGGATGAGTATCGCAGTCACATTCCCTTCTGTCTTTGCACTCGAGGGCCGATCTGCTGCCAACATTAGACATATAATCGTTAAATCCTAATCTATGTTTTTGAACATCATGTCTAATCTAAGTATCTAACAACTAGAAGCAAATCAAAATTCATAACTCTCAGCCAGTGGCGGACCCGGGAATGTATTTAACCTAGGTCAAACTATCTCTAGTTAAAAGGGAAAAAGAACTACAAGGTGTCAAGGTTCAGTAACAATATTTTTTTTTGAATTATACATAGATATCTTAGTCATACCGAAATGAGTTCAGATTACCCACGTGTTAGCAATTTATGTTTTCGGCCCACATATCGATTTCATGTCTTTAATGCTGCCAAAATTTTAATCCTCTAGTGATCGGGACTCGAACAAGTAACTTCATTGTATTGGGCTTTATCCTCAAGTTAATTATCACTGGACACAATCGTCGGTTCAGCACCAATATTTTACCAACTCTATTGCTGGTTTTTCTATGTTTGCTTATGCAAAAACAAAATTTTAGATATTTAAGGGGTGTTACATGACATTCCATTATCCTTCATAGGTTCGCCACTGCTCTCAGCCCACTGCTGCTAGTTAATTTGCTAGTCTAAACTAGGTTTATATGATTTAAACGCTATTCAAGTGCATAAACAACGTGGCAACTGTTGAAGAGATACCCAGAGTCCAACACAAATTGGTGGGCTGAACAATTATTGGGGATAAAACGGATAAGATCTAAGGATTTTGACCCTACAGCTCAGCATGCTTAGGAGCATCCAAGGCGATATGATAGCTTTACTGATCTGGAAGTCTAACCTATTTATTTGTTTTGATAAGTAACAAATATGGTTAGTGGTTTCGAATCTAGGACATCTATTTATACACTTATGACTTTATAGTCAGATAACATGGTCGATTCTAACTAGTTGATATCAATAAGATTTTAACTTAGAATAGTTTATAGAAAGTCTTATTATTTAGAACAGTATTGTTAGTTTGGGTATAATAAAGTGATGTCATTATGTGTCGGTGTTCGTTGGATAGTAGTATTATACTTTTAAAACGAAAATTTAACTACTACTCTCTCCGTTTTTTTATATTTGACGTTCTAAGATCATGCAAATAGATTAAGAAATATTTAATTTTGTTTTATTTTTTAAACAAAAACATCATTAATTATTTACCTAACCATAATTCAACCAATAACAAAATAGAAACTATAATATTATTGGTCATCTAACATTAATTACTATTAAATTTTACATAGAAAATTGAAAACGTCAAATAATTTGGAACAAAAAAATTCCTCTAAAACGTCAAATATAAAAAAACGGAGGGAGTAGTAAACAGTATTGTGTTTATAACTAAACATTAAGTTTATCTTAATGAGATAGACTATTTGATATCATGATATTACAGTTTGTTGCAAAAAAAAAAAAACAAAGCATTCAATAAAAGGGCATTCAATGGCCAATGGGTTTATCGAAAAAAAACAAATTAAATCATTCAATATTATAGTTCATTCGTACGAAATACGAACTATCATCGGTCGAATATTTCATAAATGAAACTAAGCAGCATGGCTGATTAGTTGATAGGCCAACTACTCAGGCGGTTCCATTCCTAGATTGTAACAGGTATATAGATCTTAATTAACATCATAATAACAACCAAGTGGGATAGGTCTAGAGATATTTGAAAGAAAAAAATTCAATATAGTATTCGTAGTGCGATTTTTTTTGGTTACCAAAGATTTAACATGTACCCACAAAATAATCGGTTTATAGTAGTCGCTGGACATTGTGGATAAACCAAAAAAAGAACATCATAATAACAGTATAAGACCAACATCAAATTGCTTAATTATTAAAAAAAAACTTTAACTTACTAAACATTAAATAGTAACTAATCACAAATAAAACATTACATTACAAATAGAACAGTACAAGAAGAAAACAAACATGTAAAAATTAATAATATAAAATTTAAAGTAAAACGAGAAGTGGATAGACAGTTAAATAGTTTCTGGCTACGTTTGAGTGCTAAATGAAGCCTAATCCAAAAAAAAATCTTATGGATTAATGCAAACGCAATGGTTCTCCTAGGTTCGGGACATTTTTTGTACCGCTATTAGTAACACAGTTATAAAATAAGATATGAGTGGTATAAAATTACATAAGTTACAAAGAGGAATAAAATTACATAAGTTACAAAGAGGAATAAAATTACATAGAACAAAAAACAATACTATCAAATAGTTTTTTAAACGTTTTGTCACTAAATAGTTTTCAAAAAAATAGTTGAAATAGTTTTTTCTAAAAAGAATTAATTTTTTTATTTTTTATTTTTTATTTTCCAAAATTTAAAATTCATTCCCAAAATTCCATGACATAATTCTAAATCATAAGTTTAGATTAATTAATCATAGAAGTGTAAATGTCTATTTACACTCTTTAATAACATTTACTTTAGTAACAATATTTTTTAATGTTATTTTAAGGTATTTTTCTAAAACAAATTATATTTATTTTCTTTTATATAATATACACATTAAAAAGAAATAAAAAGTTGTGTGGAACATACAACCCATTGATTTGAGAAGAAAATTAACTACTTATTCTACTATCTGAAAATAGCGGAAACGTTTTTCACATTATGATATACTTGGCTTGGTAACCGAGAAAAGAGAACAAATGTTCAAGCGCTATGTGCAACATGTCAAAAATAATACATCATATGACGCATGTATGATTATATAATGATATAAACAAACAGCTGTATTATTTTTTTCAGTAAAAAATTTATTTTTTTCAGTAAAAAATAGATAAAACATAAATAATTAAAGAAAAATTTACTTAGAAATCTTCTTTTTTTTTTTTTTAAATATCTCACATCCGCATCAGTATTCTAATCCAAGTCCATTTTAAGAGTAGAAAATCAACATAATTACTTCTTTTTATTGTCAACAATCAACATAATTACTATATGGTTCTTCAACTTTTGTGACCACACCTCTCCTTATATAGGAAGCCCACTTTGACAAAACAAACCACACTCTCTCTCTCTCTCTCTCTCTCTCTCTAGCTTTCCAGAAATACTGTCGTACACTGCATGTGTTTATGATGGTGGTCGAAGAAGAAAGAAGTATGGAGGAAGGTCTTCTCAAGCTGAAGAACCAAAACGACGCTTCAGACTGTCGTATTACCGCCTGTGTTATCCTCAGCACTATCGTCGCTGTCTGTGGCTCCTTCTCCTTTGGTGTTGCTGTAAGTTATCATCTAATATACTTTGCCTCTTTTCTTTTACAAACTTATAGTTTTCTTTTACAAATTTACAGTCCTTTTGTTTTATATTGATCCATGTTTTAAGAAAAATATTTATTTTTAAAAGATTTATATTTTATATTTTCAATGTAAATAATAATGATAAATTCTAGATTCCAAAAACAATAACTTTGTTAACTAAATTTTGATTGACTCAAAATTATGGAAAATTGTTAATTACAAAAAAAGTTTATTTATAATATAAACTTTACGTATTTTTTAATATGTGTGAAAACTTTAAAATATACATTATTTTGAAATGAAGAGGATATTATAATCAGAAAATACTATGCTTAAACAAAACTGAGAGATGAACAGTGTTTGTAGGACCAAAATTATAATAAAAGGTTACTTTAAAAGTACGGGCTAATTATCTTACTAGTAGTATGTATGTGTCTTGGTTACGTCACTTACGTGTCATGATCCTACATATATCCTTTATGTCTATTTTTTTAATTGTTTAATCATTTTTTTTTTTTTTGGTCTTTGCAGGTTGGTTATACTTCAGGTGCTGAGATAGGAATTATGCAAGACTTGGGCCTTTCTATTGCAGAAGTATGCCTCTCTTTTATTTTATTTTGATAAGCATCTATCTATTAAGATTAAACTAATCATAAACTAGTGATTAGCGGCAGAGATTGAGAGTGACACATTGACATATCCATTCTAGATTCTTATGTAGATAAGTACAACTGCATCAGGTTAACATGTCACATCTATTTTATTTTTTTACTCCGTATTGTTTACCTCTTTATTCATTGTAGACGAAATAGTTAACCAAAATGAAGAAAAAGATATATCGTCGTTATCCCAAATAGCGAAGTTTATATTATTACGTGTAAATAGCGAAGTTTATTACGTGTGGTTCACTTCCATTGTATATTTTTAAAATTAAATTGTAATCATAATATGATAACCCTACAAAAAACAATTAATATGATTCTTTTTGTATAATATGGATCTGAATAACAACATGTGGACAACTACGAAACAAATATAATATAGTATTAATAGTAACAAAACATATAAATATCCGTATATGTGTGGAGTTATCAAAATCATTGAAACTAATATATATACTCTATCCTCTACGGTATTAGATATGAATATTGACATTCACGAACAAAACAATATTTGTAAAACATCCACCATTCGTTTTTTTTTTTGGTTTTATTACCATTCAATCAATCATTTCTTTCACTGTCATGTTTTTTTACTTTTCAGTTATTTAGAACAAAACAATATTTGTAAAACATCCATCCATCATTCGTTTTTTGGGGGGGTTTTATTAGACCATGTTTATCAGCGTCTCTTACAATGAGGTTCTTAACTTAATTTGACTTTTTTTTTTTTTTTTTTTTTAAAAAAATTTTTTTTTGTTAAGAGACGGCTCTTAAGACTCTTATTTAAGAGACTTCTCTTAGGTTTTCTTAGTTAAAAGTTAAGAAACGTAATTTAGAAAAGTTAAGGACCTCTGCTAAGAGACCCCCAATGTACATGCTCTTACCATTCAATCAATCATTTCTTTCACTGTCATGTTTTTTTACTTTTCAGTTATTTAAAATATAATAATGGATATGAATACTTAAAATGTGTTAGTTTTTCTAATTTTAGTAACTAATATCCCACTAAAACAAACCTACTCATCAACTTTTGCAATTTTTTTTTTAATCTGGAAATTTTCAGTTTTCAGCATTTGGCTCATTCTCCACGTTGGGAGCTGCAGTCGGTGCGCTGTTCAGCGGTAAAATGGCGATCATGCTAGGAAGAAGAGGAGTAAATATATTTTTACCCTTTCACAATTTTACAATTTTATGTCTAGTAGAATTTAATAATCATATTTTACCCATTTAAGAAATAAAACATATTTATTTCCTACCAATAACATTTTTTGTTGTCTTTTCATGATTTAAAGACAATGTGGGTGTCCAATATCCTCTGCATCACTGGTTGGCTGTCCATTGCTTTCGCGAAGGTATTAAAGTTTTCTAACCACAAACATATGTCTGTGCTGTGAAATTATTATTTCTTAAAAATAACCAAACAATTTAGCTTGTGGTTAAATAAATCCAACAATTAATTAAATAGTGTTTTGTTTGCATGTCTGGAACATAAAAGGATGTGTTGTGGCTGGACTTTGGAAGAATATCATCAGGGATAGGAATCGGCTTGATTAGCTATGTGGTAATAATTAACTTGTTAACTATACTTACTGATACTTTAATATTTTATATATATTTGATATCAATCTTAACAAGTTTCGTTGCTGTTTATTTATTACATATATATATATATATATATATATTACTTTAAAACTTTGAATACTTATATTTTACATGGAGCAGGTACCTGTCTACATAGCAGAAATTACTCCAAAACATGTTCGAGGCACATTTACCTTTTCAAACCAGGTATTTTTTTTCTTTCCAAACCATTAATACTTTAGCTATAGAAAAGATAATAAAGGCCGACAAAGAAAAGAAAAGCATATCAGCCAAAATAAAATAAAGTCTGACTTTAATTTGATAACTTTACTCACCAATGTTTTTCTTTTTTGCTTTTACTCACCAATATGAGCAAACAATGATTAAAAACATGAAAAAACTAAACAAGAATAAAACCGATTGTGGCTTTATGTGATATTTATGCACTCTCTTAAGAATATTAAAAGGTAAGTCAACTAAACTATGTACAAGTATTTCTCATTATTTAAATAAATATATACAGTATCGTAGTTCAATAATTTTAAACTAATAATTAGTTTTTAATTGAAACATGATATCAACGTCAAAAAAAAAAAACTGAAACATGATATCAAAACTTAAAACCTTAACGTATACGCTATTCTCAACCCCAACCTAACGAAATTGTTTGACTTTGTTTTTTTTATTAATATCGTCCAGAACTAGTCTGACCCATCATCTTAATATATACAAACCTAATCCAAATACCACCATAATATTTATATTTGTTTATATAATCGGAAAGTGTCAATCGTAAATAATAGTGCAGATCTTGAAGAAAATTTAGCTTTAATTGTGAGTGTATTAACCTCTTTTAAATTATCGTGTGACTAATTATTAGCTTCTTCAAAACGCTGGAGTGGCCATGGTTTATTTTTGCGGGAATTTCTTGAACTGGAGGATGATGGCTTTACTAGGTAAAAAAATCAGTTATTATATTCATCACATAATCAAAGTGGTGGTGATGTTCAAATACAAAAGAAAGTGGTTATAAGTGTACAAATTAACTGATAAAAATCTACTATTTTCCCGGTTTAGGTGCTTTACCATGCCTCATTCAAGCAGTTGGTTTATTCTTTGTACCAGAGTCCCCAAGATGGCTGGTTGGTTAATTTTTATATTTCTTAGTAAAACCCGTTATATAATCTATAATAACCATGAGAATAAATAGAAGAACCTTAATTAAACTATTTGAAATTTCGAAGGCAAAAGTTGGTACGGAAAAAGAACTAGAAAATTCACTGCTTCGGCTTAGAGGGAGAGATGCTGATATTTCACATGAAGCTTCAGAGATTCAAGTGAGTTTTACAATATTAATTATTGTATCATAGTTTTAAAATGTATATTCATTCCTTGACATAGAGATATAATGTAGAGTCTGAATGATTTTTGTTTTGTTTTGTTTTCAGCTTATGACCAGAATGGTAGAAAGTGATTCAAAGTCAAGCTTTTCTGATTTGTTCCAGAGAAAGTATAGACATACTCTCGTGGTACAGTGTTGATATGTTGTAAAGACAAGTAAATTAATTAATTCCTGACTATTAAATAGTTACATTTAATTTATCTGCACATAATATTACTCAGGTAGGAATCGGGCTAATGTTGATACAACAGTTCTCAGGAAGTGCTGCTGTAATCTCTTATGCAAGTACCATTTTTAGAAAAGCTGGTAAGATTATGTTATATATATATATATATATATATAAGTAATATTTGTATTTGCATAGAAGTTATTTAAACCTCAAGAGATTCTGTTTTTTTCTTCACAGATGCTTATATTTTCTTCTACCAATCAATTTCTTATGTATTTTGCATGATGATGCCATTAAGTTACTTTTAAATTTTATTTTCTTTAACAATTAGTTTTGAAACAGGCTTTTCGGTGGCCATTGGATCGACAATGTTAGGCCTATTCATGGTAAGTATATATATTTGTTTTTCAAATGCTCTATGAACTTTTAAACATTCAAACTTCAGTGAATTTTTTAAACTAAGAAATTATATATGTATTAATTTATATAGCATTGAATGACATTTGTGGCTATTCGCAGATACCAAAAGCCATGCTTGGTCTAATTCTTGTAGATAAATGGGGCAGACGGCCCCTCTTGTTGGTGAGTTTTTTTTCTTTCTAATTACGCAATCATTTAAAAATAAGAAAGTTGTCTAATATGTGTTACAATTCGAACAATATAGACTTCTGCTTGTGGGATGAGCATAACTTGCATGCTTCTTGGGCTCTCCTTCGCATTACAGGTTATTTTACGTTATTAATATATATGTTTTTTTTGTCCTATATATATATATTTTTTTTTCTATTCTGAACCATTTTTTGTGTTAATTTGGTATGAGCAGAAAATGCAATTGCTTCCGGAACTAACTCCAGTATTCACGTTTATATGCGTTACGGTAAAACATTTGCTATAGTTTCACACCGTCTTGTAAAAAATATATAACTTTGGTCCCTATACGAATAAAACTTTATAAATTTTCTTTTTGGTCCCTATACGTTATAAACATTAATATATATATATATATATATGTTCTTTATTTTTTTTGGTATATATATGTATGTTCGTTATTGGCAGCTGTATATTGCAACTTATGCAATAGGCGTGGGAGGCCTTCCTTGGGTAATCATGTCTGAGGTATACATGACTTATCTCATACTTCTATTTACAATAGTACACTCTTTTGTAAATAAATTAAGTAGTAATTGTATCATATTTTTATGTGTGTATATGCAGATATTTCCAATAAATATAAAAGTAACAGCAGGGAGTTTAGTTACGTTAGCCTCATGGTCGAGTAGTTCCGTCGTCACTTACGCTTTCAACTTTCTATTCGAATGGAGCACTCAAGGTACGTATCTCTTAAGATATCTCGAAAAACTTCTCAATAATTGATAAAGATAAAAATACTAAGTAGTTGTATATATTTTTGGATTTTGATTTACCCAAATACATTAGAAAAATTAGAACAAATTTTACTATACATAATATATTAATATATATATATTTTAATAGGAACATTTTACATATTCGGGGCAATCGGAGCAGGAGCGTTGCTTTTTATTTGGTTACTCGTTCCGGAAACGAAAGGATTATCACTTGAAGAAATACAAATTTCACTTACTGGTCAGCCTGACGAGATAAGTCATATGTAGATTGAAATGTTTATATTTTATTTTAATATTTAAATTCAGTATATATATGATGCAATGCTCATCCACAAAGAGAAATTGCCCTTTTTCATTCTGTAATTAATATTTTATTTATTCTAAAACTTAATTAGCTATTTTCATGTATTTTTCCGTGATTGTAAAGACGGCCAATATATATATAATGTTCATTGTATATTTATACGCTGTAAGATATCAAATGTAAAATGTATCATTCAACATTACTTAAATGTATTGGTACTTTAATTAAACGTACCAAAAATATATCGGAAAATTATTTGCATAGAAAGCAAAAAAGTAGTGTTGTTAGTTTGGTAGAAATTTTGTATAAACAGGACGAACACGTGGATGCAATTTTCTCTAACTAACATTGATTAGTACACAATGTGATAACTGGAATGAATTCTCATAATTAAAGTTTCTTGCACCACCTGGCCACCTATTTTCTCATATTGTACAAATAACTATGATATAACTAATATATATAGTTTATAGAAAAAAGTAGCCAAGATATATGTAACGTTCTAAAGGTTCCATTCTCCAAAAACTCCAAAACATTTTTTTGAAACTCATACTTTTATTATAAATGATCCGCTTATCTCGAAAGAACCTGACCAAAAAGAATTCTAAACATACGCACAGGTTACACGGAAATAAAAAAACAAAATGTTTCAAAACGTCTATTCTAAGAAAATAATAATATAAAACATTTTTTAAAAGTACATGTAATATACTTATAACACACATATATACATATGAAAATACTGAAATTCATAATAAAATAGTAAATACCTTAATAATTTACAACATAATATAATTATTAATAAATAGCTTAATGGAAGATTAACCTTATACCGTTTAATGTTAAATATCTAAAAATTTTGTTCATTCTCACTTGTATGAGTTCCATAAGACAAAACTATTTATAGTGCTTTTGATCGAATGAAAGATTCTCAAAACTTAAGTAGATAGATTAATCCTATAATTTCTAATAGAATAGAAGCCTTTAATAAGAAGCGATTAAGATTTATATTAAAAAATATCGCAGACAAAATATTCATTCTAGATAATTATATATATATATATATATATATTTTAGAGTCTGTATTTAGCGCATTCTTATAAAAACCTGTATACATTTTTAATCCAAGTATTCGAGTTCTCAAAGAATTAATCGCTTTTGTGAACACACAAGTAATCAAGGAGATTTAGACCATATAGTGGAACTGGTTGAGAAGTCATAGTTTGTCCTGGTTCCGCATTAAAAATGTTGGGCCAAACATACCTAATAACGACACTCAAGTGTACTGTAACTAATCACGTGTTATTGTCACCGTACGTGTCCCCTGCCTACTCTCACTTGCATTATTATTTTACAAAACAGTGTGATTCATTTTTACAAGTACCCCTCTTACACATTGCCTACTAAGACTTTGATATATATACATAAGGTTCATATGCCAACTGTTTAGTGTAAAGGTGTCTACTAAAAGTAGTCGAACCAATAATGGGGATCACAGATTAGATTGTCAACTCTTTTTCGGTTTTCTAGTGCTCAGATTGTGAATTACTGAATCACACGAATGAGTAAAAAAAGTATTTAAACAATTAGCTGGTTGATCAATCACCAAAGCTTATCTACCATATCTAAACTCCATTGGGTCACACATCACTTCTTTGTGAGTTCAGTGTTACGCTCACAAGTTATCTGAAAGCTGATCCAGTATCATACATGTAACATATATATCAATTTGCCATTATAAATAATGAAGGCTCTAATCACGTTCTAATTCAACTGGCCCGATGTACATATGTGTGGGTCAGACGAAATATCTAAAAACTATACGATTTTTAAATGCTCTGATGCCCTTCATTTCACGGTGTGTTTTAATATGTACTAGGACCACGGTTTGTTCAATTATATTCTGTTTTCTATTTGCAATGAAATGACACTGTGATTGACACATGCTACTGCACAAGTGCACATAAAACACCATTTTTAAATTAATGGCAATCTTATTTTTTTGTGAGATTAGTAAATTACTAGTACTTGTTTTTGTTAAAGTTGTTAAATGCAGTTTCTAGAAATCAAATACAATATATCACGTTCATATACTCTAAAAACGCTAAAAACGCATGTTACAATACATCCATTATGATAATTGTATAAATGTGTAAGATGTTCCATTTTTTTTTTGTCAAAGAAAATGCGTTAAAAATTAGGCTTCACTTATTTCGCACAAATCAATAATACATGATAAACCATTGAATTATTATTGCGAATCATGAGAAGTACATTTGCGATTAGGATTGCTTGACAGTGTAAGGATAAGGGACCATTTTTTGTTTAATCATATTGTGTGTTGAGAGAATCCACGTGTTGTTTTCATCTGTCTATTAAATGTATCTTCAGTTCGATTATCAAATTTTGCTAGTAATTTCTTTAATTAGTTCACTGAGATTGAATGATATACAACTGAAAAAAACTGATTCTGCCACATACAATAATAAAAAAATGCAGAATAATAAGATACAAAATTAAAAAGTGTTTTTTTAGTTTATTCTAATATTTTAACTTTATAAATAGGTGATGAATGATATATTACATTATTCAGTTTTCATGTGAAAGATATGTAAATTTCAACGGTTTTGTAATTTTCAAACATATGATTAATTCTTCAAAAACTTACTAAATAATAAAATATAAAAACTTATTTAAATGAAGAGAAATTACTTAGAATAGGTCACATTTATTGAATAATGACTAGAGTAACACACTTAAAATAAAAATTAAAACATATGCCAACTAAAACGACCTGCCAACTTGAATAAATCTACCGTCACGTCTGTTAAACTTAAGCTTGTTGCTAAAATTTTGTAACAATATTAAGGCTGCCACAAATAAGTATGCGCGAGAAAATAAATCTGGTAGAAATTAGAAAAATTGTTATCAAATGTGGAAGATTTTTAACGGACATACTTATTTACCTGTTCCGAAAAATCATGCTAGCTATGTACATAGTTGCTCCTTTTTGATGATGTTTCAAAAAATAGTAATGATATTTGTAATAAATCTGTTTTTTGCTAACAAAGGAATAAATGACATGAATATAAAAAACATCCTAGTACTAAAAAAGTTAAAAGCTACTCTAGTAATAAAAACATGAATTGGTGTTATTTGAGTAATCTTCCCTTAAATGAATCTCAATAGTTTTATAATTTGTTGATGAATGAGATCACTTATCCAAATTCACGTTTTAAAACATGATTCAGCTATTATCATTTATAATATTCACAAATCTTTATGTTTTGAAAAGTACTATAGTAGTTTCACTAAATCAAAATTTAAGACCAAGTACTTGAGATTTTTATATCCTTAATTTATGATTACATCTCATAGATAAACTTTACAAACTGCGCCCATCCAGATTGCCACCTTCGTTGTAAGTTAAAGTAATCATTGGAGTTGTTCTTCACTGAAACTATATAACATTGTTAATTGATTTAAACCTTTGAAGAAATTTTGAGATTGGATTTTCAATACCTGGATTGGACTTCATAGCTAGCCTTCCTTTTATTGAAGACTAAAGTACAATGGGCTGATGAAGTTAAATTTTAATTTATATAATTAAAATAGTTTAACAAACCATTATTTGATAGTACATCATATAATTTTTCAATCAAGAGAATCTAATTATCTGATAATGTAGAACTTCCAACTTTAACAGAACTTCTATCCCAAACCTCGTTAATTCTGAAAGAAACTCGAGAAGCAAAGTGTTTGAGTTGATAATATTGAAACATAACCTTTTTAATCTCCAAGTAACATTCTTTTCCACCATTTATGACCTTCAGACAACACTTTTTAGAAACATGTTTATTTGTTAGAATCTCTTCAATAACATCTTTATTACATTTTTTATAATTACTCCCTATATTTCACATGCAGGTTCCATGATACATAAAGTATTTTGTTGGGACGTTCTCAAACATATTAAAATCGTAATCCTGCAAAGCCGGAGAAACTGCCTCCACTGCATCCATCTTGGGACCGTGATTTACCAATGGGTGGTCGTCAACATTTTTGTGGCCCAAACTTGGATGCACAAGTGATACCAAAATGGTGATTACGAAAAAATGCCATGAAAATTGTTTTAGTCTCTATTGGGTCAGATATTTTTATTAAAAAATTTCTTATTTTAATGGTTTTTTCTCCTATTTCCAGGATTTACAAGTATGTATATATAGTAATCAACTGATTTGGATGTTATTGTGGTGACTTTTATTAATTAATAGATCCAATATTCTGATAGTTACAATAAAATTGTGTGCTTTTTGCTATGGTCTATGTTGATTCAGGAGGCGTTATTGGTTCATGTACTTTAGTATTTAGAAATCCATATAATATTTGATTTTCAAATCTAACATATAAATTTGTATTTGTATTTACAAATCCGGAGGTTTTCCTTCGGATTTAAGTCTTTGTATTTTTAACAAAGAAATCTATGCAAATCCGTTATGAAATCAAATTCATTAGTAAATTCGGATGATTGAATAACACCTAATTTAAATTAGAATTTATAAATCATGAAACCAATAACACATGATTTCAATATGAATTTTAAAATCATAGAACCAATAACACTTAATTTAGTTTAGATTTCCAAATCCATTAAAATGCAAGAACCAATAACCCCCACTCAGTTTCCTCGAGTGAGTCACCGGATTTGGATTCCGGATTTGGATTCTGCATAAGTTTCTAACAGTATTTTGTTGTAAGAAAATACATTTTGCAGTTGTTTAGCAACAACATAATTCATTAAATTTTGTACCTCAACCTTTTTTTCGTTCATGAAGTTCATAATTATATCTAAAATTTCGAGCTCATCAAATTTTGTATTTGATACCCAACTTAAGCTAAATAGTTTTAACATACTGAACCGACACAATATCAGTCAAATAGTAAACGTTGCAGGCTTATTGCGGAGGTGATCCATTTAAAGATGACTCGGTTAGATTATGGTCTAAAAGATGTAATTTTGGAGAAAGCTATATACTGTCTAAAGGCAGTATATAGGTATGTGTTTTGTCGAAAATATTGTAAATAGCTTGACGTAATTAATTTTACAAATCGTTATCAAGAATTTGCACATTAGATCCTTGCTAGGATAAAAAGAATGCGAGTAAGCTTTTTGTTTTGGAGAAAAACTAGAGTTATCTATTGTTTTTTTTCCTATATACTTTTCTCATTTTTTATATTTTCTTATAAATTAACTAGATTTCTAAACAAAATAATTTATTTGAGTTACAAGAAAACAAATATACGATTTTGTTTAACATGATTTATGTGCAATCAGGTTTAATACTTCATAAACTAAAAAACTAAGCCAAAGAAGCACTAGCTAAGGACAAACAAAGATACCACATTAGAGTTAGGAGAGTGAATGGGCTGAAGAAAATTTTATTTTGTTTCTTATATATAGAATAGCATAACAAACCATTAATTTATAATACATTATATAATAAACCGGTAGTTTAAAACCAAGGTTTAATCGACATATTCAATCTTGTCATTGTGAGATACAGAAGGACTTCCAATTTCAGCAAGACATCTATCCCAAACCTCATTAGTTCTGAAATGGACTTGAGAAGCAAAACGTTTGAGTTGATAAAATTGAAACATCGCTTTCCTAATTTCCATGTAGCATTCTCTTCCAGCATTTATTACCTTCTGACAACACTCTCTAGAAACAGGTTTCTTCGTAAGAATCTCTTCAACAACATCTTCATTACATTTCTGACATCCATCTCCCATCTTGTCCATGCAGATTCCTAGATACATGTTAAGTTTTGGTGGGAGGTTCTTGAGCATATAAAAATTGTAGTCATGCGAAGCCGGTGATATCGCTTCCACTGCATCCATCTCACGGCCTGGATTGACCAATGGTTTGTCGTCAACATATTCTTGACCCAAACTTGGATACACAAATGATACCAAAGTGGTGATTATGAAAAATGCCATGAAGATAGTCTTAAGCTCCATTATGTATAATTATTCTTGTAACTTTTTTTATTTTAATTATTTTGTATGTGTCATATTCACAAGATTTAAAAGTGTGTATATATAGTAAACTGATTTGGAATGTTATTCCTTGTAAATTTTTATCAGTTAATAAAATAACGTTTTTGCAGTTGTTTTTCAACAACGTTATTCCCTTAATTCTTCAGTTAGCTCTCTAATAGTAACATCTACATATCGTCTTAAATTCACGTCTACGTTTCACGCAGATTGTAACTATCTGAATCTTGGATCTGTGCTTAGTGAAGAATTGTAGAAGAAACATATATCGTTTGTACCTTTGAAGGAGTTTTGAGCTAGGATTTTCAGCATTGATACTTCACTGGATTGAGTTCCACAACTCTTCTTCAAAGGCACTTCAACCTTTTTGTTCATGCAAGAAAACCAAATTGGGCAGCAAAATCCCATTCTAGACCAGACTAGCATGTTATTTGGGGCAAGAGCTTCAAACGTACTTTAGGAAACATATTTTAGTCAAGTTAATTAATTATACTTAATTAGGGATGTTTGTGTGCTTGTAAGTTGAAAGAAAAGTTAATGGAGTTCGACCTCTTCTTATTTGAAAGTTGGGGTTAAGAGGATCCTTATTTGGGTGTAAAGAAATAAAACCGAGAAACAAAAAAGACTATATTACAATTTAACAACTTCAAAACAAATTGCTTCATTTCTTCATTCTCCCTTAATGCTTCACGAAAATACAATAAACCTAAAGTGAAATTTTTTGCTATGAGAATCATAAAATATGTCTATATGGCTGTAGCTATGATTGATCTTATACCTTGCACACTATGGCGTACCGTGCCACTTAGATAAGGGGACAAAGGATGTGATCACCCCGGACCATAATTTTTTGTTCTCTATTCTCATGATAAAAGAGGATCCATTTTTATATGTGTACATTTTATACTGATAAATTAAATATTAAATTAAAAATTCTAAAATATTTTATGTGTATTTTTTTTTTTTTTATCATAAAATTTGTATAATTTTCATAATTTTTTTAAAATGACTTGAATAAAACCTTCTAAAAATAAAATTTAAGGGTTAATTTTTTGCCAATAAAATTATGGAGCCAATTTTGATAGAGTTAAACTAGTGATCATTTCATCTGAATCGGTCTAAAAGAACAAATAAGCTTGATATGTTTGGTGGAAATATTCTAAAGAGTCTTACATAATTAGTTCACAAAAAGGTTATCAGGAATTTGCACATTAGATCCTAGCTAAGATCATCAAAATGAGAGTAATGTTTTTGTTTCCACGAAAATGCGAGTTACCTATTGTTTTTTTCCTATATCCTTTTCTCACTTTTTCTTTTTGCTTATAATTTACTAATTTTTTCCTTAGAAGGATTTTTATTAGAAACTGAAAATATACAAATGGCGACGGTTTACAAAACCCCATGAATCTTAAGACGACAGACGACATAAATGTCTGAGGAGTCTATAGGCAACACAATGGAGACAAATTAAAAAAGACAAGCACAAACACCACCCACAATAACAATTCGAAACTGGAAAGCTAAACATAAGGATCAAACCAGCTACAAGCATAACAGGAACCACAAAAGATAATAGAAGCAAGGTTAAAACCGAACATCTCACTTCACCCTCGCCACAGCATATCATTGCGCTGTTGAAGCCGTGAGACAATTAGCTGGTTGATCAATCACCAAAGCTTATCTACCATATCTAAACTCCATTGGGTCACACATCACTTCTTTGTGAGTTCAGTGTTACGCTCACAAGTTATCTGAAAGCTGATCCAGTATCATACATGTAATATTTATATCAATTTGGCAATATAATAATGAAGGCTCTAATCACGTTCTAATTCAACTGGCCCGTGGGTCAGACGAAATATCTAAAAACTATACGATTTTTAAATGCTCTGATGCCCTTCATTTCACGGTATGTTTTAATATGTACTAGGACCACGGTTTGTTCAATTATATCCCCTATATATTAATCCTGCAGCATTACAATTTATAAGTGTAGCCACGTGTCATCACCAGAATAACTTTCAGAATCCTTAGAAAAAAGTTGGTCAATCTAAATATAGATTATAGTTTTATTAAATTAACATTCGTATTGATTAGTAGTGCATAAAAGGATACTTTACATTCTTTCCTTAAATAAAAGCTACGGAATTACCTAATATGATTAACATATATGTGATAATTAATGTTTTGAATAATAAAGATTTGATAATATTTTTTGTATCCTTCATCATTTTTGTTTAATTTTTGTTATTAAAAATATTAAATAATCATATTAACCATGTAATAAAAAATATAGATTTTTTTTCTTATATATTATATTTTGATTTTTTTCAAAACGACTATAAATTACTAAAACAGTTAAAATTCTTACATTGAAAATTTTCTTGGAACAATGTTTTTATTTTTGAAGGTTATAACATTTAAGTGTGACCACGTGTTATTATATATTTTAAGAATGATTCTCAGATTTCTTAAAAAGTAAATGTGTATATCTAAATATAAATTATATTTTTATTAAAACTATCAAATTGATTAGTAATGCATAAAAAATATTCTTCATTATTTTCTTAAATAAAAGCTACGAAATTATCTAATATAATTAACATATATATGAAATTAATTATTTTAATAATAAATATTTGATAATAGTTTTTGTATCCTCCATCATTTTTTAATTTATATTATTAAAAAATAAAACAATCACATTAATTATATAATATAAAAATCTAGATTTTTTTTTCTTATATGTTATATTTTGAATTTTTTAAAATGATTATAAATTAATAAAACTATTAAAAGTTTTACAATGAAAATTTGTGAACAATGGTTTTACCTTTTTTGTTAAAAAAAATACAAATGATCAAAAAATCATACATGCTATATAAATATGAAGTATCATTTAATATATATTCATATTATATATATAATTTAATTTTTTAAAATTAAAATATATATCAAATAAAATATATATCAAATATAGATCAACCAAAACCCTAATTTCCTTTTCGTCTCCAAATCAACACTTTCAATGTTTGTCCTTAAATGATATTGAAATATATATATATATATATATATATATATATATATATATATATTTCAATATCATTTAAATTAATATATATATATATATATATATATATATATATATATCATATATAAAATACATAAAATATTAATTTCAAAATTTACATTGAGTTGGAAGCCTCAGTTAATAAATATTCATATTAGTAAGAATAATATTTTTGTTACAGCAAATATAAAAATGTTAATACAATCATATGAGTAACAAGTTTCAATAAATAAATATTCATATTAAAATATATTATATATCTATGTCAATATCATTTAATTTTACTTATGTACTATATACAATAAATAAATGATTTGTTTTAATTTTTATCAACAAAAAGTATTGTAAATAAAAAACGAGATTATTTTTATTATTCTTATTCGAATTTAATTATATATGTAATAGTTACTCGCTCTTCAATTATTCAATATATTTTAAAATTGTATAATATGTAAATTAACACAAATAAATAATAATATTTATAAATATTTTGTATACATAATTAATATATATTCCGTAAGTACGGATCTCAAATGTTATTTAATTATATCATTTCAAAAATACGATTCTTTGTATCGAAGTGAGATAATGAATTATAACATTGAGATAATATCATTGAAGTTCGATGTAAATTTAATAGGTTTAAAAAATATCAACAAATATGACACTATAATCAACCTTATATTGACGGTCCATGATTATACGTTTGAAGAGTTATGACATGGTTGAACGATCGAAGTTAATATTCAATGATTATTAATATATAAATTTCACTCCGCGCATGCGCGCGGGTAATCACCTAGTTCTGTTTTTATTTGCAATGACATGACACTGTGATTGACACATGCTACTGCACAAGTGCACATAAAACACCATTTTTAAAATAATGACAATCTTATTTTTTGTGAGGTTAGTAAATTACTAGTACTTGTTTTTGTTAAAGTTGTTAAATGCAGTTTCTAGAAATCAAATACCACATATCACTTTCATATGCGCTAAAGACGCATGTTACACAATACATCCATTATGATAATTGTATAATTGCATAAGATATTCCACTTTTTTTTGTCAAAGAAAATGCCCCAATTTAATAGTTTAATTTACATATATTCAATTGGCTTTGACATTAATAATACATGATAAACTATTGAATTATTATTGCGAATCATGAGAAGTACATTTGCGATTAGGATTGCTTGACAGTGTAAGGATAAGGGACCATTTTTTTGTTTAATCATATTGTGTATTTGAGAGAATCTACGTGTTGATTTCATCTGTCTATTAAATATAATTTCAGCTCGATTATCAAATTTTGCTAGTAATCTCTTTAATTAGTTCACTGAGATTGAATGATATACAACTGGAAAACTTGATTCTGCCACATACAATTATAAAAAAATACTGAATAATAAGATACAAAATTAAAAAGTATTTTTTAAGTTTATCCTAATATTTTAAATTTATAAATAAGTGATGAATGATATATTACATTATTCAGTTTTCATGTGAAAGATATGTAAATTTCAACGGTTTGTAATTTTTCAAACATATGATTAATTCTACAAATACTTACTAAATAATAAAATATAAAAATTATTTAAATGAAGAGAAATTACTTAGAATAGGTCACATTTATCGAATAATGACTAGAGTAACACACTTTAACTAAAAATTAAAACATATGCCAACTAAAACGACCTGCCAACTTGAATAAATCTACCGTCACGTCTGTTTAACTTAAACTTGTTGCTAAAAGTTTTTAACAATATTAAGGCTGCCACAAATAAGTCTGCGCGAGAAAATAAATCTGGCAGAAATTAGAAAAATTGTTATCAAGTGTGGAAGATTTTACGGACATACTTATTTACCTGTTCCGAAAAACCATGCTAGTTATGTAAATAGTTGCTCCTTTTTTATGATGTTTCAAAAATAGTAATAACATTTGTAATAAATATGTTTTTTTGCTAACAAAGGAATAAATGACATGAATATAAAAAACATCCTAGTACTAAAAAAGTTAAAAGCTACTCTAGTAATAAAAACATGAATTGGTGTTATTTGAGTAATCTTCCCTTAAATGAATCTCAATAGTTTTATAATTTGTTGATGAATGAGATCACTTATCCAAATTCACGTTTTAAAACATGATTCAGCTATTATCATTTATAATATTCACAAATCTTTATGTTTTGAAAAGTACTATAGTAGTTTCACTAAATCAAAATTTAAGACCAAGTACTTGAGATTTTTATATCCTTAATTTATGATTACATCTCATAGATAAACTTTACAAACTGCGCCCATCCAGATTGCCACCTTCGTTGTAAGTTAAAGTAATCGTTGGAGTTGTTCTTCACTGAAACTATATAACATTGTTAATTGATTTAAACCTTTGAAGAAATTTTGAGATTGGATTTTCAATACCTGGATTGGACTTCATAGCTAGCCTTCCTTTTATTGAAGACTAAAGTACAATGGGCTGATGAAGTTAAATTTTAATTTATATAATTAAAATAGTTTAACAAACCATTATTTGATAGTACATCATATAATTTTTCAATCAAGAGAATCTAATTATCTGATAATGTAGAACTTCCAACTTTAACAGAACTTCTATCCCAAACCTCGTTAATTCTGAAAGAAACTCGAGAAGCAAAGTGTTTGAGTTGATAATATTGAAACATAACCTTTTTAATCTCCAAGTAACATTCTTTTCCACCATTTATGACCTTCAGACAACACTTTTTAGAAACATGTTTATTTGTTAGAATCTCTTCAATAACATCTTTATTACATTTTTTATAATTACTCCCTATATTTCACATGCAGGTTCCATGATACATAAAGTATTTTGTTGGGACGTTCTCAAACATATTAAAATCGTAATCCTGCAAAGCCGGAGAAACTGCCTCCACTGCATCCATCTTGGGACCGTGATTTACCAATGGGTGGTCGTCAACATTTTTGTGGCCCAAACTTGGATGCACAAGTGATACCAAAATGGTGATTACGAAAAAATGCCATGAAAATTGTTTTAGTCTCTATTGGGTCAGATATTTTTATTAAAAAATTTCTTATTTTAATGGTTTTTTCTCCTATTTCCAGGATTTACAAGTATGTATATATAGTAATCAACTGATTTGGATGTTATTGTGGTGACTTTTATTAATTAATAGATCCAATATTCTGATAGTTACAATAAAATTGTGTGCTTTTTGCTATGGTCTATGTTGATTCAGGAGGCGTTATTGGTTCATGTACTTTAGTATTTAGAAATCCATATAATATTTGATTTTCAAATCTAACATATAAATTTGTATTTGTATTTACAAATCCGGAGGTTTTCCTTCGGATTTAAGTCTTTGTATTTTTAACAAAGAAATCTATGCAAATCCGTTATGAAATCAAATTCATTAGTAAATTCGGATGATTGAATAACACCTAATTTAAATTAGAATTTATAAATCATGAAACCAATAACACATGATTTCAATATGAATTTTAAAATCATAGAACCAATAACACTTAATTTAGTTTAGATTTCCAAATCCATTAAAATGCAAGAACCAATAACCCCCACTCAGTTTCCTCGAGTGAGTCACCGGATTTGGATTCCGGATTTGGATTCTGCATAAGTTTCTAACAGTATTTTGTTGTAAGAAAATACATTTTGCAGTTGTTTAGCAACAACATAATTCATTAAATTTTGTACCTCAACCTTTTTTTCGTTCATGAAGTTCATAATTATATCTAAAATTTCGAGCTCATCAAATTTTGTATTTGATACCCAACTTAAGCTAAATAGTTTTAACATACTGAACCGACACAATATCAGTCAAATAGTAAACGTTGCAGGCTTATTGCGGAGGTGATCCATTTAAAGATGACTCGGTTAGATTATGGTCTAAAAGATGTAATTTTGGAGAAAGCTATATACTGTCTAAAGGCAGTATATAGGTATGTGTTTTGTCGAAAATATTGTAAATAGCTTGACGTAATTAATTTTACAAATCGTTATCAAGAATTTGCACATTAGATCCTTGCTAGGATAAAAAGAATGCGAGTAAGCTTTTTGTTTTGGAGAAAAACTAGAGTTATCTATTGTTTTTTTTCCTATATACTTTTCTCATTTTTTATATTTTCTTATAAATTAACTAGATTTCTAAACAAAATAATTTATTTGAGTTACAAGAAAACAAATATACGATTTTGTTTAACATGATTTATGTGCAATCAGGTTTAATACTTCATAAACTAAAAAACTAAGCCAAAGAAGCACTAGCTAAGGACAAACAAAGATACCACATTAGAGTTAGGAGAGTGAATGGGCTGAAGAAAATTTTATTTTGTTTCTTATATATAGAATAGCATAACAAACCATTAATTTATAATACATTATATAATAAACCGGTAGTTTAAAACCAAGGTTTAATCGACATATTCAATCTTGTCATTGTGAGATACAGAAGGACTTCCAATTTCAGCAAGACATCTATCCCAAACCTCATTAGTTCTGAAATGGACTTGAGAAGCAAAACGTTTGAGTTGATAAAATTGAAACATCGCTTTCCTAATTTCCATGTAGCATTCTCTTCCAGCATTTATTACCTTCTGACAACACTCTCTAGAAACAGGTTTCTTCGTAAGAATCTCTTCAACAACATCTTCATTACATTTCTGACATCCATCTCCCATCTTGTCCATGCAGATTCCTAGATACATGTTAAGTTTTGGTGGGAGGTTCTTGAGCATATAAAAATTGTAGTCATGCGAAGCCGGTGATATCGCTTCCACTGCATCCATCTCACGGCCTGGATTGACCAATGGTTTGTCGTCAACATATTCTTGACCCAAACTTGGATACACAAATGATACCAAAGTGGTGATTATGAAAAATGCCATGAAGATAGTCTTAAGCTCCATTATGTATAATTATTCTTGTAACTTTTTTTATTTTAATTATTTTGTATGTGTCATATTCACAAGATTTAAAAGTGTGTATATATAGTAAACTGATTTGGAATGTTATTCCTTGTAAATTTTTATCAGTTAATAAAATAACGTTTTTGCAGTTGTTTTTCAACAACGTTATTCCCTTAATTCTTCAGTTAGCTCTCTAATAGTAACATCTACATATCGTCTTAAATTCACGTCTACGTTTCACGCAGATTGTAACTATCTGAATCTTGGATCTGTGCTTAGTGAAGAATTGTAGAAGAAACATATATCGTTTGTACCTTTGAAGGAGTTTTGAGCTAGGATTTTCAGCATTGATACTTCACTGGATTGAGTTCCACAACTCTTCTTTTGTATGTCAATTATAGGCCTTGTTTCAAAGGCACTTCAACCTTTTTGTTCATGCAAGAAAACCAAATTGGGCAGCAAAATCCCATTCTAGACCAGACTAGCATGTTACTTTGGGGCAAGAGCTTCAAACGTACTTTAGGAAACATATTTTAGTCAAGTTAATTAATTATACTTAGGGATGTTTGTGTGCTTGTAAGTTGAAAGAAAAGTTAATGGAGTTCGACCTCTTCTTATTTGAAAGTTGGGGTTAAGAGGATCCTTATTTGGGTGTAAAGAAATAAAACCGAGAAACAAAAAAGACTATATTACAATTTAACAACTTCAAAACAAATTGCTTCATTTCTTCATTCTCCCTTAATGCTTCACGAAAATACAATAAACCTAAAGTGAAATTTTTTGCTATGAGAATCATAAAATATGTCTATATGGCTGTAGCTATGATTGATCTTATACCTTGCACACTATGGCGTACCGTGCCACTTAGATAAGGGGACAAAGGATGTGATCACCCCGGACCATAATTTTTTGTTCTCTATTCTCATGATAAAAGAGGATCCATTTTTATATGTGTACATTTTATACCGATAAATTAAATAATAAATTAAAAATTCTAAAATATTTTATGTGTATTTTTTTTTGTTTTTATCATAAAATTTGTATAATTTTCATAATTTTTTTAAAATGACTTGAATAAAACCTTCTAAAAATAAAATTTAAGGGTTAATTTTTTGCCAATAAAATTATGGAGCCAATTTTGATAGAGTTAAACTAGTGATCATTTCATCTGAATCGGTCTAAAAGAACAAATAAGCTTGATATGTTTGGTGGAAATATTCTAAAGAGTCTTACATAATTAGTTCACAAAAAGGTTATCAGGAATTTGCACATTAGATCCTAGCTAAGATCATCAAAATGAGAGTAATGTTTTTGTTTCGACGAAAATGCGAGTTACCTATTGTTTTTTTCCTATATCCTTTTCTCACTTTTTCTTTTTGCTTATAATTTACTAATTTTTTCCTTAGAAGGATTTTTATTAGAAACTGAAAATATACAAATGGCGACGGTTTACAAAACCCCATGAATCTTAAGACGACAGACGACATAAATGTCTGAGGAGTCTATAGGCAACACAATGGAGACAAATTAAAAAAGACAAGCACAAACACCACCCACAATAACAATTCAAAACTGGAAAGCTAAACATAAGGATCAAACCAGCTACAAGCATAACAGGAACCACAAAAGATAATAGAAGCAAGGTTAAAACCGAACATCTCACTTCACCCTCGCCACAGCATATCATTGCGCTGTTGAAGCCGTGAGACCCTTCGGAGCAACCAAAAACCGCTTTAACAGAACAGCCGTAGATATTACTGAACCATCCAAACGCAAAGCAGCAGTAGGATTCCTGCCACACCAAAGATAGGAAGATCCCTCAGCTAAATGGAAACAAGGTCATGAAAAAACCCTTCAACTCCAAACCCTAACTGGTTACAGAAGATAAAATGGTAGGAGATATGCAAGACATGAACCAAAAAGAACCGTCGACTGAGGTGAGAAACCTCTAGAGCGCCAAAAACAAGATGACTCAGGCACTTTCGAGAGAGAGAAGATACACAACCAGAACAGAGCTTCTAGGGAGAGGAAATAGAGGATCCGAGTGACCACAACACAAACCAATCAGCTAAGAACCAGAACAACTCGTCAAAAAGATATGCAAAGACCGCCGGTCCATCTTGGAGAGAAGGTACTCCCGCAGACAGAACTGTCTCTATATCCACATAAAATAGAGACTAAAGTGCACATATTCACTAAAAGAATAAACAAAATATATAGAGGAGACCGATTCTGGTGCTAAGAAAGCACTAGAACCGGAGAAGGAGGATCAAGTCTGAGTTGTTGCATAGAGAGATGAGAGAAATTTTTTGACAATTTTGTTAAATTTACTAGATTGCCAAACAAAACAATTTGTTTGAGTGATAAGAAAATAATTATACGAGTTTGTTTAACAAGATTCTTGTGCAATTAGGTTTTATATTTGATAAACTAAAATTAAGCCAAACAACCCAATATATCATTTTAGAGTTAGGAGAAAGAATGAGCTGATGAAAGTATTATTTTATTTCATATATAGTTAGAATAGTATAACCGCCTATTATTTTATAATACATCATATAATAAACCATTATATTGTAAGAAATGTTCAATCAAGAGAATCTAATCGTGCGATGATGTAGGATTTTCAGTTTCAGCAGAACATCTATCCCAAACCTCTTTAGTTCTGGAATAAACTTTAGAGGCAAAGCGTTTGAGTTGATAAAATTGAAACATCAATTTTCTAGTTTCCATGTAGCATTCTTTTCCGGCATTTACTACTTTCTGATAACATTTTCTAGAAACATGTTTCTTCGTAAGAATCTCTTCAGTAACAGCTTCATTACATTTCTTATACCCATCTCCCATCTTGTCCATGCAGTTTTCTAGATATGTTGTAAGTTTTGGATGGAGGGTCTCGATCAAATAAGTATTGTAATCTTGTGAAACCGGTGTTATCGCTTTCACCTTATCCATCTCACGACCTGGATTGACCAATGGTTTGTCGTCAACATCTTTGTGTCCCAAACTTGGATACACAAATGAAACTAAAGTGGTGATTATGAAAAATGCCATGAAAATTGTCTTAAGCTCCGTTATGTATTATTATTTTAACTTTCTTATTTTAATTATTTTGTGTGTGTCCTATTCACAAGATTTAAAAGTGTATATATATATAGTAGACTGATGCTGGATATTATTCATGGTGAAACTTTTATCAATTAATAAACTAATGTTTTGCAGTTGTTTTTCAACAACATGATTCCCAAAATTATTGCAGTTAGCTTTCTAATAGTAGCATTTACATATCGTTTTAAATTCACGTCTACGTTTCACGCATTTATTGTAACTATCCGGATCTTGGATCTATGCTTTGTGAAAAATTGCAGAATAAACATATATTGTTTGTACCTTTGAAGGAGTTTTGAGATAGGATTTTCAGTATGGATACTTCACTGGATTGAGTTTCACAACTCTTCTTTCTTGAAGACAAAAGTACAATGTCAATTATAGGCCTTGTTTCAAAGGCAATTCAATCTTTTTGCTCATGCAAGAAAACCGAATTGAGCAGCCAAATCCCATTGAATAACAGACTAGCATGTTAGTAGTTTTTTCTTTTTGGGGCAAGAGCTTCAAATGCAATTAGGAAACATATTTTAGTCAAGTTAATTAATTATACTTGGGGGATGTTTGTGTGCTTGTAAGTTAAAAGAAAAGTTAATGGTGTTTGACCTCTACTTATTTGAACATCTACATACTGCTTTAAATTTACTTCTATAGGCATTTATTGTAACTATCAGAATCTTGGATCTATGTTTTTCATATCCTTTCATGGTGTAAACATTATGATCATTGATTTTGGAAGCTATAGACAATTTAGACAAAATGTTAAATAAAAGTTTGTGTAATAATTTGAAGGCTTTATGTATATGTATATTAAATTTTAAAAACTTAGATGTTTTATACCAATGTTTCATTTGAGTATGCTCAATCATACATCTCACAAAGCCAAAAAAAAAAAGAAGTTTAGAAGAAGTATATATGCTTTCTGCAAATAATTGTAAAGAGCTTTGTCCAGTCATGTCTTGTAGATCTTTATGATTTAGAATTACACCGATCTTGAATAAGCAAGAGGAAGAAAGAAAATGAGAAGGCAATAAACCAGCAGAAGCATAGATCCATCTCAGTTCAAATAAATGCTGTCCAAGACGGCAAAACCAGCAGCAACACCACCTTCATCTGATGACGAGACCTTTGTGCGCATGAGGTAACCGCTCTGCTCGTTTATTATAACTCTCTCCTTGTTCCTACACGTTTCAATATTTGCTCAAAAGATTATGGCACAACAGACTTAAGTACAAACTGAACTTAAGCATATCAAACTCTTCTTCTTCTTACTACTCTGTACCTGAGGTAAGCCCCATAGATTCCAAGTTCTGATATAGCTTGATCTTTATGGTAAACACCTTCTCGCACCAAGATAACATTTGAGACTTTTGGGAATATCCTCTGCATTAGGATATACGCAGCGTTTCCATCCTCTCCTTCTTTCTGCAACCTCAGTAGATTTTCCCTCACATCATCTCCATAGATATTGTTACCTGAAAGAATCAAAGAACATAAACTTAGAATACGGCGGGAAGTACAGTAGAAGACTCTTGTTGACAAACACAACAGGGTTATATAACCTCCTCCTTCTCTCTGAGGCTTCATAACAAACAACTCAGGTTTTTCAATTGCTTTCTTGATGATTTCTGGATCGTCCAAGCTCCAAAGTCCAGCAAAGCATTTCCTCAGCTTAGCAACGTCATCTTTGTTATCCATAAACCTGTTTAACGAATGTTCAGTTTCAGCCTCTCTGCAAGATAAATATGATCCATTTTACCTCTCGAGAACACCTGGTTTTGCTAGTTCTTGCTGGATTTTCTTGGTCCCAGCTAAATGATAAGCTATAGATGGGCATTTGACAGCTGAGGACTGCTCTATAAGCAACCTACCATTCCATTCCTTCAACTCACAACATCAGTTCAGAATATTCTTAAAATGGTCAAGCCACAATATGGGAAAGAAGATAATTTACATACTGATTCAGACGGATAGTCTCTGGGAGTATAACCTGATCTGAAATAAACCACCGCGACTGCTTGGCCATCACTGCAACAACAAAGGCTCTTTCACATAGTTTTCAACAATAGATGGTTTTAGAAAACAGCAGTGCAGACAACTACTTACACAATAAGGGTTCCATCCTCTTGCACACTCCCTTCTTTTTCAACTTCTGCTAAACTCTTCCTGATGGTTATAATATTGTGCGTGTTTTGAAGTTAAAGAAGAGCAAACAACGCCTTATATAGTATAAAAAGTCGAGATAGAGCCTCAGGAAAGCGGAGAAACAAGATATAAAGAGGATATTTTTCTCTCAAGACACTGCTTAGCCAATGCTGATCGTACATGTTGCGTTCATCCGGCTGCACAACTACCATGACCACCGCTCTGAAACAAAGAAACATTCTATCTTTAAACATAAAACCGTAGATTCTTGAAAACGCTCTTTTGGCTATGTCTAACCTTGGGTTGTTGTACTCCAACCAAGCTTTAGCCAATGCGTCAGCAAACTGGCTATTGGATGAGTTTTTGGGTACACGTTCAGAGTCTAGCCCAAGATGATCCCCATGAGATCTAAGCAATGACCTGCAAACAAGAGAAAGAAATAAGTAGAAAAAACTGTAACCTTTTAAGCTAAATCAGAAGATGGTGTATGTATGGGTACACGTACTGGTGTAGCTCGGTAACAAGACGACCAAAGCCTGGAAAGGAACAAGAAATAGTGTTCATCTCTATCTGAAGAAGTGATTTTGTCTCTTCATCAAGCATGTAATCTGACCTGTGTAAACCCAAACGTATGTCCTGCAAACACAATCACAGCCAAATGAATGGATAGAGACTAACATGAAACCAACAGAGATAATGTAAGATACCTCTTTCTTATTGCTTTCTAGCATCTTGGAGTGAATATCAAGAAGTCTAGATGTAAAGATATCAGCTTTTTTGGTTCTGCAACATAGAGAATCAATCAAAGACAGCTACTTTCAGATAGAGAGAGAGACTTTTAAGATGAACTAACCTAGAGAGACTGTCTTGTATGAATTTGGAATCCAAGCTGACACGATCAACCAACTCATTGAAGAGAGGAGCAACTTCACACGCTTGCTTCCAGTAACTTTCTGGGAATGTAGTTGGTAGCAATGAAATCGGGGCGTGCATCATCCCAACCCCTGGAACTGTTCCTGATTTCTGTAATCAAAACCTTCTTCTTTCAATCATCCATAACAATTGATATCTAAGCTTGATTCACATCAAGTATGCCATAGAGTCAATGATCAAATCAGCTAAACAAGACTGACATACATCATCAAAGTTCGAATCTTTACTCCAACTTTATTGGAACATCAAAAGACAGGAACTTGAGAGTGGGTGGGGGGCAACTAACCTGGTAAGCTTTGTCACCGACGACAAGCCCGTGAAGGGAACACCAAACCAGAGCGTCATAGATCAGCTTCTGAACAAAGTCATCGTCAAAGCTTTCGACTTTGAACATGGGTTTCTCTGATTCCATCGCAAGAGATCTCAAAGGGGCCAATGAAAGTGGAAGAAGAGTTAAGAGAGAGAAGAGCAGCAGCCACAGACCATTTGCAATCCTTTAGGAGGATCACATCACGTTTAAAACATCTTCTCCGTCAACCAAAGATTACAACGACTTTTCTAACGAATAATAATATTGTAAAATAGTCTCTAATTGTTTGAACCAAATGATTTAAATTTAAGAAAAGTGTTTATATTACAGTATAGTATAGTTTAAAGATGTTTTTTGAACACTGACCATTTTTTTAAATAAACTCAAAAGAAGATTTCAAAGTTTTTGTTCTCCAACATCTACTAAAGACCACTGCTTTGGCAACACTTAAAACATCTTTTTTATGAAGTGGTCAGGTAGGTGAGATTGGTTAGTAGTTGAAACTTGTCTGTCTTAGCTCTAGGATCTTGTTGTATACAAATTGAATTCATTTGGGGACTAAACTAAGTAATGGAGCCAACAACACAACACAACTTTTATCTTCTATTAGGACCCCACCTTTTTGACTCCTTAAAAGAGAGTATGTTACACTAGTTGGCTGATCACAAAGAATCCATCAATAACTTTTAAAGTAGAATATCAAAGTAAGCGACAGATGCAACAAAACCATTCTCCGTTAAATGGAACTACAAAAGAAAATGAAAACTGGTTCCAACGAGGGTTTTTACAAGGCAAATTTTTCTTTCTGATGTCTTTGCACTTATTAATGGTTCTCGCAAAGTGGATTTATCTAGAGCCTAATCCGATAACATTCACGCTTTAGTTGCAACAGAGACTAGAAGAAAATGCCAACTGTGTAGAGAATACTGACTCAGCAAAAAAATCAGGGGGCAGGTTGGATTTTATCATTTGTGGGAAGTTCAATCCGGCCACAGAGACGCCAGCAAGCTCCTGTGTGGAATAGAGACTTCTCAAAGACCCAGATGTCACGTACAAGCACCTGCAGAAGCAACAAACTTGTAACTCACTTGCAGGTAAGAAACGTTCTTAGATTTCTAAATTGGTTACAGTAAGTTGAATTAGATTTCCATTGATCATTGCCAACTATTATTTTAAAAGTATACCAGCTAGTTTAGCCTAGAAACAATCATAGCTTCGTCCTGACACCCCTATTGCAAAATGAAGAGAAAGAACTGATTCAAGTATACTTTACCTCTTTTTTCTTGTCTCCAGCTACTACATTGCCTTTTGCATCGTATGCTTCAAATTTCTGAAGATAGTAATGATATCCAGAACTCAGTACAGCTTCAAATGCTCAAGAAACAAACTGAATGAGTAACGATAACACTTACCTGCTTTGTCAGAAACTCAAGTGTCAGTTGTATGAATGCTTTATTAAGGTCTGTCCTGTCGATGCCAATCTGAGGAGTTGTTCAAAGGATGAAAAAAATATAAGGGTGGGCTTGAAAATCCACAAGTGATTTGTTGCTTCAGATTCAACAACTGTATAGACAAAATCAAGTATTTCAAGAACTTGCCAGTCGAGCTTGTAAAGTTTTGATTTTGATCACTGGCTCAACCATTTCCCAGTAAACACTACTCCACCTGGCTTCTCTCTGTTTAATTTCGTTCTTCAATGCCTACATTAAAAAGAAACCAACAATTGAACAAACACTTGAGAACAGTCTCTTAATATACAAAAACTGACAACCAACTCGTTGGAAAGCTTACAGAAAACATCCTTTCAGTTACGTTTTTCCTTATAGTCTTCTTGTCACCATTGGCCATCATAATGTTAATCTGAAGCAAAGCATGTGTAAGCTAACTCAAGATGATTTGTAAAAAAAACTCACTATAAGAACCACAACCAAGTGTACAAGTAAATACCTCTTTGTATAACTCAAGTGCTTCTACGTAGAACTTATTCTTTGAGTACCCAGTCTTTCTTAACTTCGCGATAGCGTAGGCACTTCTTAGCTGAAATTTAGAGTATCGACATGTTATTAGTATATCTTTGGAACATATATTCCAGCCTAGATAATGCATGAAGATGTCTCAACCTCCCGTACGAAGTCTTCTTTCGTTCTTTTCCAACCGCTTCTTGTGAGACATCTACAATTCAAAAGAAAGTAGTTAGAAACTCAATTCTGGGAGAAAGTCTATGCTCTGCCTTTCAATGTAAATGCCAAACATACCTCCGCCAAAACGGGATTTTCTCATGGAGTGCATAGGGTTCGTAAACAAATCCAGGACTTACCATGGACACTCTAACGGCACCCTGCACTCGTAAATAGTGATGTGAGACATCAAATCATAGGAAACAACTAACATTTGATAGGAAAAATGCTAGAGTGAGGAATTGAAATTGAGTAACTTAACACACCGTTTTCTGTAGCTGAGGTGGAGCCTTCACTTGCGTTGTAGCATATCTTTTGTCACTACCAAAGGGAACAGACTCTGCAATCTAAACACACACAAAAGAAACAACAAAAATCATGCCTATGATCATAACAAAGTTTGGTCTATAAGACTTGAGAGTGGAACAAGAGCCAATGATGAATCTATTGATTACCATCGTAGATCGAAGCAAATGTGTGCTGACAGCGTTGGGGCTCTCGTATAAGCGTGAATACACGCTTTTTCCATGAGTGTCAGGGACTGGACATGCCAATAACGTTACTAAATAACTCAAAACGGATCAATTCACAGTCAAACCAATGGAGAAATGGGATTTTGATTCACTACCGTGACAAAGAGAAGAATGGTAGCTCCTCCAAAGCCCCAATCTGAAATCATCTCCAGCTTGAGTCCAGGATAACTCATTTCCACTACGAAAGCTGGAAACAAAGACGATAAAAATGGATTCTTTATAAGCTAATTTTAGATTATATCTCACGTAGAAGCAATGGAGACTGGATGCAGAAGCTAAAAATTGAATCTTTGAGCTTAGTAGATTCGAAATGGTTCTCGAGCAACTTATGGTAACATCAACCGATTCATAGAACGAAGCATTTCCTAAAACGCAATCAAAGGAAGAACAATCAAGTTAGGAAGCTGCTTACGGAAGAGAAGAAGATTCTCTTGATCCAGCTGTTCTCAACAGTGAACGAACTGTCTGAAGCCTCCTCACGAGCGCCATTTTCGATCTCAAAGAAAAACCCTAGCTTTCATTGATCTCAAATCCCATCGGAGGATCTATCTGTTCGTCAGGGTTTAAGGTGGATACGCTTCACTACATCGCGGAGCATTGTATCTCGATGTGCCTCTCTTTTAGACTGAAAACGTGTCGCAACTCTGGAAACGCAAACGCACGTTTCTAACGATTTATAAAACATGACCACTTGAACGAACACAAACGGAATCGCGTAGGAGGCTAGGACAAGCAGCAAAATCGCGTTCTGGGACGCCTTTAAGAGAATCTTGGTATCTTTTGTTCATTACATTACACAGTACATCAGCAAAGGGATAAAAAACAGAACATGAATGACTCAAAAGTGTTCCAAGACAATGTCCATTTGTCCTGTTTGGTCTTAGTTCTTCATCTCTGGTTGGACTAAAAGAGCGTTTGACGTCTCTGTAAGAAGACAAAGATGTTTTTTCAATTATTGGACCGAAAGAGAAATGGCAGCAGATCGAAGCTTCAACTCATCTTCTTTCCATTTGGACTCCGGTGCAGCTGCTCCAGCTATAAAAACCTTTTCAAGAAACACAGACCAAACATGAGTCATATGAATGTGGAACTATGAATCTCAAAAAGTATCTTAAGTTTGCAGCAGAGACTCACCCTCCCCCTGTTCACAGCTGCTACTAGAGCAATGCGTTCTTCATCTCTCCCAAACTCGTAGAGGTAGTAGTTTCTGCATACGTAGATACAAGAAAATCAACTTTCATAAACAGAGATTCCTTAGGAACTTCTCCAATCAAGAACATAAACTCATAAACAGAGACTTGCCTGTAACCTTCGTCCTCCTTAACCTTGATTGTACGAGCAGAGTAAATGGTTGCCGCACCTGCTTATGGTTGAAGATGTTAACCAACAATGACCAGAACCAAAAATGCAAGAAGAATGAAAAGATCTCAAAGGCAAGACTTTGAAGATGCATATGATTTAGAGAACCTGGAACAAAGATTCTTGAAGCTTCCTTTAATGATCCCAGTTCAGATATATCTTTAGCCTAAATGAATTAGAAAGCATTTGATGAGCTCTCCGGACAAGTAAACTTCTCAAATAATGAAAATGTAAAACTTCTAAAGGGGAATGTTTTTGTGCAAACCTCTAAGAAAGTGATCTTAAGGGAATTTGAAGGACGAATGACCACGCTCACAACTTCTGATCTGCATCATCAACACATGATTTGTCACACAAGTTTTCAAATGAACAACTTGTAGTTGAATCCAACAGGTTACGAGGGAAGAGGGACCACAATACCCATCAGGAGATGCGAAACGGGCAGCAAAAGTCTTTGGCTTTGCCTTGTCCCCATAGAGAGACAATCCTGCAGAGTAATCCTAAATCATGAGGTAACACACGATGTCAAGAATGATCATTAATCAAACGCACAGTTCACTGTTACAAGACCTCTTCAACGCCAAATCAAATTATCTAGAATGGTTAACAAGTGTTCTCACTCACTAATTAACCAGAGAACACCAAAATAAAACCTAAATTTCCACAAAGAATCAAACTTTTCTGCCAGAAACCGCAAAAGTCTACAACTTTAACCAAACGAGCAGCCTTTGCACAATATATCGTCCAATGTCAAGTAAGAAACTACACTCATTAATTCACATTCACAAGAGATACACACCTCAGGCTCCGTGAAATCAATAAACTGAGGTGGAACTCTGATTGAGAACCCATCGCCAAAGTACTGGAACCATGAGTTCGTATTGGCAATGGCGAGTCTAGCTTGTTTTGGAGACTTCGAAGGATCGGCTAGTGACTCGAGAAGTGGGTTCTGGAATATGAAGGAGACGAAACAGTGAGATGCTGTTCTAAGCACCACATCTCTCCGAAAGGTGGGGACTTTAAGAGATGCAGAAGGTTCGAGAGGAGATAGACTCTTGGGTGTATTGAGGTTTAGAGGTTTGAGTTTCGGTGGATGAAGAGAGAGGAGGGAGTGAACTAGAATGGCCATAAGAAGATAGAAGAAGATTTCATCATAGCTTGTAATGGATAAGTTGTAACTAGTTGAAGCCTGAAGGTAACTAGGAAGACAAAGGGTGCAAGGCGAGGGCTATTTTAGTAATTTCGATGTTATTTAAGGGTCATTTATTCATACGGGCCGAATCATTCCAGGCCCATTAAGCCCAAAGTATTATAACTGCTAAGCGAGTCTCCGAGCTAGACACGGCGAAGTCATGGCGGCGAGCGAGAACTCGACGGAGGCAGAGTCACAGTACCTTCATGTACTCTCTGCTTTCCTCGCAATGGAACCGGTGGACTCCGTCATTGCTCTCGCGAGGTGTAACACCACCGTCTCCGCCGTGAGCTTCTTTGTTTAGTTTTTTCTCCGATGTTTGATTCTTGCTTTCCTTTTTATGTAGAGGGTGTTCCAGAGGATCACTTACGGAGAGTGTCCAGAGGTTTCTCTGGGAGATTTGCGTTAAAGCTGTAAGTAAAGTTACACTCTTTTGCTCTGCTCTTTTCTCTTTAATGCCACTAGTCAGAGAAAGTTGGAAGCTTTATGTTAAGATCTGGTATTGAAACTTGAATATTATTAATGTGTATGTAGGCTGCTACTGGTAACGCATCGTACGCGAAAAAGTTACTGAAGAAACTTATAACTGAAGTTGAGTTGGAGAAAGGTGAAGTGTTAGATGAAGTGTATGAAGAGTATGCTCTTCACATGTCAGCTGCTTCTAAGGTGTGTGTGTGTGTGTGTGTGTGTTTTGAAGTTTCCTTGTTTTTTCGTGATTGGTGGAAAACAAAACTGAGTTTGGATGGGTGTTTTAGGAGGGTGCATTGGTGAAAGAAAACATAAGGATCACCAAGTTCATATCTTTTCTTTTCCCTGAAGGTGAAGTCTTGTGTTCATTGTTTAATGATTCTTTTTTAATTGGGATATGTTTGTGGACTTATTTGTGGATTTTTTTAGTAGGTTTATGTAAACAGCCAAGTTGTCCAAGTTCAAGGAAGTTAGTTGTTTCGCTGGAGTGTTCATTGAACATGCTTGAAGGAGATACCGGGTAAGAGTCTTTCGTATGATTATTTGCCTGCCATAGATTCATTTAGATGCATGAGTCTCTTTCTACATCGTTCACTCTGGGTCATGTGTGTCGAGCAGGTGTTCAATCTGGCCTTCAAGTTTGTTTTTGTCAGAGTTTGTTCTCTCATATCCAGAGTTATTCACTGATAAATCCTGTTTTGAGGTTAGTTTGACATCATGAAGTTTTTTTGACTGATGAGGTTTAAGTTCTGATCAGTTCTGTTCTCTTCATGATTCGGTGGGGTCCTGTTTAGGTTGGTTCTGGAGTTGGTTTGGTCGGAATTTGTCTTGCACATGTAAAGGCAAAGAAGGTATCCTTCATTACTTATTTCCAACTTTCTCATTATAAGTACAAAGGTATGTTAACTCACAAATTTCTCTTGTGCAGGTGATACTAACAGATGGGGATCTCTTAACCCTGACTAACATGAAGCTTAATTTGGAGAGGAATCACTTAAACTATGAAGACGAGCTGCTCAAACAACCCGGAGAAGCTGAGAGTACAGTGAGTAGGAGTTTCATTGTGCTTTTTGATTCATAGTATATATGATTCATATAATTGATTGCTTCTCCATTAGCAGCGAGTTAAATGCATTCATCTCCCATGGGAAACTGCATCAGATAGTGAAGTGAGCGAATATCGTCCAGATATTGTGTGAGTAAACCAAGAACCATTTGTTAAAAGATGTTGCTTATGTCACTAACCTCACGTTCTAATCAGTCTAGGCGCAGATGTAATCTATGATCCGTCATGTTTCCCTCATCTACTTCGTGTTCTAGTAGCCCTTTTAAGAAGACCACCCAAAAGAGACAATGGCTCTCTCGAGACTGAAGACAGAGCCACAACACCGCAAGGAAGCAGCCCTGCTGTGGCTTATATAGCATCTGTGATCCGCAATGCAGACACTTTCAATGCGTTCTTGACACTTGTGGATCAAATGAACCTTTCCATCACAGACTTGACTGAAGAACTTAAGCCTCCGTTTGAGCTTTTACCGTATATGCATTCGTATGACCGCTCAAGCGTCCGTCTCTTCTCCATATCCTCCAGATAATGTTTTTTGAGCATTTTAGTTTCTTTACAATTGAAACTACAGAATCTTTGAAACTTGTTCCAAGATGGTAGTTGGTTGATCAGGTCAAAGGTTTGAACATTATCACTGTTTGTTACTACAAAATGCTAGTGTTGACCGCTATAAAAAGCTAGTTTGGATTTAGGTGAAAGCTATATTGCTTGTGATCTTCTATATATGTTTATTTTACTCTCAACTTTGTGTTCTGACTGTGATCTGATTCATTGTCGGTATAAATTATTTGATTTATTGGTTAAGACACAAAATTATTTGATTTAGATGGCTTATTTTATTACGTTATCACTCACCAATTCGAGGTGGCAGGTGATGCGATAAGATCTAAATTCGATGCTTAAACTAATTGGAAAAACATCTTAAATCAATCTGCCTAAAGTGGGAAAAAAATAAAATATTATCTTCTTTTAGATGAGGTCAAGATTCTCTGGTTTGTTACTATATAGAGAGAGACACGGACAAAGACAATAGTTCAACTCCAAGTTGAGAACAGTGATCGCGAAGCGAAGTGTCTGTTTGATTTCAAGAGCAATCGTCTGTAATGGAGGTGATTCACGCATGGTCTGCTCCAAGATCACTCAGTACCACTCTCATGTACTCCTTTGCTCAGGTACTTTTTTTCTTTTCTTGCTTCGCTTTTGTTTCTATTATGTCCAAAACGTGAATCAGTTCTGAATAAAATTGTTGACGTTTGATTCACTGAGAAACTTTTGGGTGTGAGATGTAACTTGAAAAGATGTTTTGGTTTGTATGACTCAGAGAGATGACACTGAAGTTCTTGACGAGCCATTATACGCTGCATTTCTCAAGGCTACAGGTGCTGATAGGCCATACCGAGATGAGCTTCTCTCTAAGATGGTATGTCAGTAGTTGATTCAGGTTTAAGTGCATTAAAGCGATGCTTAGTTTATCCATTGACGAGAAATTTTAACATAATTGTAGGAGTGTGATGGAGAAAAGGTGGTGAAGGACATCATTTATGGTCCAGGAAACAAGAAATATAGGTTCTGTAAGGTTAGACTCACTTTTCTTTAGAGACTTTAATTCGTTTTATATATCATACTGTGTTTGAGATGAAGTTCTGATTCCTATTGTGTTTTTGGCCCTTCTATGTACAGCATATATCGAAACATCGACTTCTTGGTTTGCCAAGTGAGCTATTGAGCAAAGGGAAGCACTTTATCTTGATACGCAACCCCCTTAACATATTGGTTAGCTTTGTCAAACTCACTTCTGCTGAACTGGTTTATCTTGACAATGATATTATGTCTCTGATCTTTTAAAGGTTTGAGATGTCTCTTCTCGTTGTTTTTGTTTTGTTTGAAATTTTATTGCAGCCTTCCTTTGAGAAGGTACTCCCTTTATCATTTCTTGAACTGGGATTGGGAGAGTTGGTTTCGATATACAGTGATCTCTGTCAGATGGGAACACCACCAGCAATCGTCGATGCAGATGAGCTTCAGCAAGATCCCGAGGTTTCATTTCTGTATTATTAAAACATTGACAAGAAACTCAATTCTCTTATGTAAGAAGATGTTTATTTTTTGGTATCATGCATCTATTTTCCAGGGTACATTACGTGGTCTTTGCAATGACTTGGAGATACCGTTTCAAGCCTCTATGCTTAAGTAAGACTCTTTGACTTTCTCTTGGTTTTGACAGTAAACAGCAGGACAATGACTCATTGTTTGTGTGTTTTTGAAGATGGGAGGCTGGTCCTATACCAGAAGACGGATTATGGGCTTCATGGTGGTATAAGACTCTTCACAAATCAACAGGGTTTTCGTCTCCAAGGAAATATCCTCATGTACGGTTTTGGATTTAGTACAACTAAAGATTCTGGAACTTAAAACATCATTCAAACTATGTACATTATGTTTTCTTTTGTTGTAGGCATTCCCTTTGAAGCATTACGATTTGCTGGAGCAATGTTTACCGCTATATAACAGTCTCAGGCGCCATGTGAAGCACAGGACATCTCTCTTGACCAGCACATTGACTCCTCCCAGTCTTCCAGTTCCTGAAAATGCTAAGCTTTTTTCTTGGGTTGGTGATGAGATTGTGCCACGTGAGATGGCGAAGGTTCTTAAACCATACATGGATCTCTGTTTAGTATCTGCTGCTTGTTTATGTTTCTGCTTTGAAACTCTGATGTTTTATTTTTCTTTGTTCTTGTTTAAGGTTTCTGTATTTGACTCGGTCGTGCAAGGCGGTGATTCTGTATGGGAAGGTCTTAGGATATACAAAGGAAAAGTATTCAAGCTTGAAGAACATCTAGATCGGTAAGAAGCAAGTCAAAGTAAAACCTGAGAAGTTAAGCATTCTTATTAATATGTTGAAAGTATTGCATTTAGGTTGTTTGATTCAGCAAAGGCTCTGGCTTTCAACAATGTCCCAACCCGCGAGGAGGTAAAAGAAGCCATATTCAGAACTCTCATAACCAATGGGATGTTTGACAATACACATATAAGGCTCTCTCTAACTCGAGGCAAAAAGGTATTACCTACACCTTGTACCAAGTTCAAAGTTATTTACACGCAGGAAGACTCTTCCTTCTGTTTCAATTTTTAAGCTCAAACAAGCTATGATGGCTTTGTTCAGGTCACTTCTGGAATGAGCCCTGCATTTAACCGTTATGGATGTACTTTGATTGGTAATGTTTCAGATTTGTCTCTTGCAAGCATACAACTAAGTCTCTGGAATTTTGGCATGACATTGTGTTAGTAATAACGTTTTTTCTTCGAAATTATGTAGTCCTGGCCGAGTGGAAGCCTCCGGTATATGACAACGATGGTGGAATAGTGCTGGTGACTGCAACTACACGCCGCAATTCGCCCAACGTATAAGTCTCTGAAACTCTCATAAAGTGTTTTTGTCCTTTGTTGTTTATTCTCTTCTTCTCTTATTTTGCAGAATTTAGATTCTAAGATTCACCACAACAACCTCCTTAATAACATACTCGCAAAGGTTCCATCTCTTTCTCCAACTCCAAGCTTAATGTGTGATCTTGTGTCATCATTGTAAGATGTTTATCTGTAATAATGACAGATTGAAAGCAACAATGCCAACGTGGATGATGCAATCATGCTTGATAAGGATGGCTTTGTGTCTGAAACCAATGCAACCAACATTGTAAGATCATGGTGAAGAAAATATTTTTTCTCTAGAAAAAGTCTTCTCAATGGTGGAGTAATTGTGTGTCTGATGCAGTTCATGGTGAAGAAAGGCCGAGTTCTCACTCCCCGTGCAGATTACTGTCTCCCAGGCATTACACGAGCTACTGTAAGAGAGAAGAAGATTTACCATTCTTTATTCCAACATATCTCAGTGACTAATGACTATACAACACAACCAAACTCATCATCTCATCAATGTCTAGGTCATGGAACTGGTGGTGAAAGAGAACTTCATCTTAGAAGAAAGAAACATCAGCTTGTCTGAGTTCCACACAGCTGATGAGGTCTCTCCTCATCTTTTTCCTTGATCTTAGAATCTTAAAATGATCCAGTGAAGATATAATAATTTCAACCATATCAATCTTTTTTCAGGTATGGACTACAGGAACTATGGGAGAACTTAGCCCGGTAAGTACATAGTCTCTAGTTAGTTAATGCAATCAAGCAATGCAAAGGCTTTGTGTGCTTATGAATCCTGAGTTCATTGCTTTTCTAGGTTGTGAAAATTGATGGACGAGTGATCGGTGAAGGAAAAGGTAGGACCGGTAACAAGAAGATTGCAAAGTGCTTACAAGAAACTGACGGATGATTCAGGCGTCCAATACCTACTTACCAAGAACCTTGAACCATGTGTTTGATCAATAGTAACACACAAGGTAACTTACGTTGCTAAATGGTGTTGTTAGATGTAATTGGTTATGAATTGCATGCTTAAGCTAATATATTTTTTAATTAAACGTCATTGGTTTGAAAGTACAACTTCACTTACTTCTACTATCTGTTTTGATTTATTTTACAATGAAGTCAAAACACTTTATATCTTTGCAGAGTCAAAACATGGCACGTAGTTTATATGTGGAGCGAAAACGGTGGGTAGTTACGGAAGTCCATTGTAAACGATGGGTTGTTTTCACGTTGCGAAAAAAGTGTGTGATGTTTTAAGCTCATGTGGGTCAAGAACAGTTGGTCAAGTCAGTCTCTCCATGTTTGACTCTCTTTTTCTTTCTTTTTTCTGCTTACAACAAGAATGATAATGTCTGACCCAAAATAAAATGCGTACTATGAAACCTTATTATTTGCCTTTGATATTAAAACTATGTATAGACTTAAGTATGGTACTAAGACTTACGAGCAAACTTCAGTGACAGTTCACAGGGACACACAAGCCTGTTTGGCTCTATAACTCTTTCGAAATAGGCCTAGAGAATGCTAGTACGTGTGAGTTTTCGACTTAAGACCAACTCTTGGATGTACGTCACTCTCTGCCGTCCTTGTCGATTCTTGGAGGTTCCTACTCCTGTGTTTGTAGATGGTCTCTTCTCATTGGTTCACAGAGTGTGAAGAAACCAAATCTTCACAGTGAAACTTTCAAAGTCATCTCTAAAGCTCCCTTGCATCCAATGCTAATCGTTGAGATCTATTGCGCAACCTCAACAATCGCTTATGCGTTTGCCAAGACAGAATCTGTATAACCAAGTTATATGGTCGTTCAATTCATTCAACAAGACATGGAGCAAGCTCTGTCATACGATACTGTCGAAACTTGGCTTTCCTTTGGTTTCCCAACATTATGACTCGTGCTGATCTCCGAATCACTACGCAATGAGTGATACAGACTGACAGCGAGTACTATGAAACAGATGTTGAAGTCTGTTTCACCTCATGTCAATCGTAACACAACGAAAGAATCATCGACGATCTAATGCGTCAAAGTTTAGAACTTGAGCAGGACCACACTCTAGCGTGAAACTGATGTAACAGACACTTTGTTAAGCTCTTCTACGAGAGTCTCCTCTTACGTAAGAAGAACCGAAGAACAACAGACCTGACTTCAGAAGCTAACTTCACGAACTCCTTTCTTGAATCAAAAACCAATGAAGCAACCAAACATGAGAAACACAAAAGACCAAAGATCTAGCCTCTCTCTTCAACTCTTTCACCAAACTGATACAAGTAAGCAAGCTCCAAAACCTTCAGATCTCATCACTCTTTATCACCTTCCCAGAGACTCTGCAGTAAACCATAAATCCACAGAACTACACAAACGAGAATCAAAATTGTACTCTGTTTCGTTTCCTTCTCCACCCATCAACCCACCCATCCTCTCCAAAACCCTATCCCACCACCACGCTCCTCCATCTACGCCGCCCAAATCAGCAATGACGAGATCCAACGGTAAATCTGGAGATTGGTAGACAGTAAAGACAGTACTTGAACAGAAACTTGGAGATTCCTCCGTGTCGACTCTTTCTTCCTCCTCCTTGCACAAAGAACCAAACTTTGGAACTGGGTTCGATGTGAAATTGAAGGATCGATACAGAGACTCGAGATATTGATGAAAGTCTCCGACTTTGTGATTATCAATGAAACCCATGAGATGCGATGTTAGAGGAAAGTCATCTCAATCTTTGTGTCTATGACT
>CAJHQP010001185.1:0-127154 GCA_905132765.1 Moricandia arvensis | reverse complement strand
TTATATAATTTTAAACATGAAAATATATTAATTTTATAATATTAACATATTTTATAATATATTAAATAATATAAAAATTTACTTTGCTTAATTTTTATTTAATCCCTGATTTTTAACTAAATGCTAGGTTTGATTCAGCCGTCCGAGTAAAGTTTAAAGTTTTTCTCAAGAGGCGTTTAGATGCAGTTTTATTGTTTCAATAAGATGATTGACAGTTTTGTTTATAGACAAGAATTTAGATTTGTTTAATTCAGTTTGGTTTGTTATAGAGACGTGTAGAGTAACACGCAATTCGACCGTTTAGCAGCTTTTTGGCAATTAGATATTTTCAGAATTGTAGTTTTGTTGACATGTTTGAAATGCTTTAGATGGTGTGTCTTGTCGAACATAGACAAAAACACGCTTGAACTTTGTGCACCACTCTACTTTCTTTTTTATTTTAAAAAACACTAAAAAAAACTCTTTCGGTGTAAATGGTGCACTCGACAAAAAAAAAGGTAAAGTTGCAAAAGACTGGTTAAAAGAAAAGTGCAGAGAATATTTGAAGTGTAAGTAAACTGGTCTTCTTCACTCTTGAGAGACATTATTGGGAATACAGGTTAATAAAATAGCGTGCAAAAGTAAAAGTTGAATTTAAACATCTTATGATCTTAATGTACATGTAATCTTAAAGTAAATCAAATTACTGAGGATGTAGGAACATGAGGGGGACAAAAGCGAAAGTAATATTAAAAACATGAATGTTTATAATTTATAATTATTGCATAACAAAACCATACATGAATGTGTGTGGTGTGTGAACAATGTAATGCAGTTTTTGGAATCTAACTTCCCTCTTTTTTCGGACCAAAGCAGATGTTTTTGATCTGCTTCATGTCTTCTTTAACAAACCCAATAAAGCTTTTACTCTTACCTCTCTTTTTCTTTTTCTTTTTTTCTTGATCCTTGGGATTTGCTCTCTTTACACTATTTTCGATCATGCCTCAATCTTTCTTTTTCTTATGGATTTGACCTATAAATATCACAGTCTGTTTATGGAGAATTTTACTTAGCTCGATGAAACACGAGGCTTTGATTTGTGTGTTAAAACAGAGTTTGTTTCAACGTCCATAAGAGTTATTTAAAATCATTTGAACTTACCTAAGAAAATTAAAAAAAAATCGAAATTCAGTTGAAGTATATATAACTTTTTTTTCACCACCTAACTTTCGTTTCATTGCTCGTTGCCAACCAATTTTATGGCTTTAACTCTTTTAGGTAATAAATAATAATATTAATTTATTTTTGGTTATCGTTTTAAGTTTTTATTATAAATTAAAAAAAATTGTATATTTTCAAAATAAAAACATTATTACCTATAAATCTAATCACATTCCAACTAACAGAAAAATAAAATAACATATAAATTTAATAAATTCTGCATTAAAATTATAAAATGATACTTATTTTGAAACGGAAATTTTATTGTACAACGACAATTAAATCGAAGCGGAGAAATTATTATTTTCTGTCAATTCTTGTTAATTTATTTAGTAATTGCCTTCATGTAAATTTACTCGATAAAAAGAAGAAACTAAATAAGTTTGAAAAAAATAAAAATGAAAAGAAATAAAACAAATAAGAACCACTAAAATCACAATCTTATCACCAACAAGAATGGGTCATATGATGTATATATTTTAGTGATTTGTCATCTATGTATATGTAAGAGTAGGTGTCCTTGCAAACAAGGGTATACATGTCTACTGCACATTTTTGTACATGCATATAATAAAGTTGATTGCAATTTTACCTAACCAAACACTACAAAGCTTTTTTTACTCAATAATATGTTATGACACATTGATAGATGTCACGATTCATGTACACAAGGTTGTGACCCAGTTTTGGATATTAAGTCCAAAGACTCCAGCTGTGGACATCCTTACAATACATCTTCGTTTATTAACTATCGCTCTCGTGCTTTCTTTTCTTGTACCATAGATGCTAACTGTGAATCTTTTTATCAACCAATAATGTAAATAAAACCAATAATGTAAATAAAACCAATAATGTAAATTAATCAATGGTTTCATCAACATCTAAAAATCTTTAGTCTTTGTCAGTGCAAATGACCGGTGAGTTTTACGTGATGTTGATCTTCATTAATCTATTGTATTGTGGAGTAGTCCATTAACAGAAACATGAACGCATATATTATGATTTTATTTTAACGAAAATGTTTTAAGGGAATACATGTGTTTTACGTATGCATCTCGATAGTTTCATTTCCAAATTTTTTTTTTCTTAAATAAGTTCTATCAGTTGATCCGGTCAGTTCCAAGAAAAAATGCATTTACTATTATAAAGTGAACTAATCCAAAAAAATAATACATTATTTGATTCGAATTTGAAATACTTTCTGAATAACGTCAAAAATATAACGATAATCTGTTACGGTCCATCATGTAAACCAACTCGACCAAAACTTAAATCTAAATTAGCAAAATAATGATAATGTAGTTCACAAAAAAAATCAAATCCATGATCGATATGAATACATACCAAGCTAAGAGATTACCATTACGCCACCACTTATGGTTAAAAAATGAAGTCAAAGGTGTTGACAATTTTAGATTTATAATTTGTTTTGAGACTTGGACTACTAACAAACTTCGTCTCCATTCTCACACGTATCTTATCATTCGTCACTTGACCTTCAAAATCAAACCTAACACGTGATACTTTTAGTTCTTATGTTTGGTCTTTTTGTTGGTCAGTAATAGTATACAACTCCCGACTTTCATGGGAATGTTATCATGTTATGTCCAAACCCATTTTTTTTTATAGAAAGTACTGTATCTAAGTATCTGGTTAGTGGTTAGGGTCGGCTGATATAAACTACTCCAACTCATTCTTGAATATATTCAAAAACCATATCGAAGAACACAAAGATATATTATAAAGTTACGTAGTTGTTTTTGGGTGTCAGATGTCACACAGTTCCAGCTCCAGTACTTGGTAATATTGTAGAATGGCAGAACTATTAAAACGAAAAGTATACAAAATAAAGTGGATTTTTCTTATTAAAAAAGTTACATGTGAAACCCGTTGATGATGACATGTTTTCTTCATAGATTTGTATCTGAATATGAATGGTCAGTTTGCAGACTTGTAAAATATTTAAATGTTATTCTACTTTGATTAGTAGTCAAAAGATTCAAAACCTGCAGACAGTTTATATGAGCTCGTACAAAGAGATACGATAAAAGCTGGTGCAAGGAAATCAAATTGCTGCCAAATAATTTAAAGTTATTCAGTTATTCTGTAAACATTTTGTTTTCTTTTTATGTTCTTTCAAATTCAGGGACTTTTGATGTTTGCAGTGAACAAAACTCTTCAGTAATTAAAAAAAAAAAATATACTCATTTTAGTGTTAGTGTTGGAGTAATTATTTATTGTTTGAAATAGATAAAATGAAGATATATATTTATTTAGTCGGTTTTGAAGGTAATCTCTTAAATAGATTTTTTTGAAGTTTTTGTCATAATAATAAATTTAAAGAAAAAAATAATCAAAACAGATTTTTTGTTTTGAAAATTTAAATATATTTTTTATTTTTTTAATCTTAAATTCTAATATTTTTTAAAAAAATTCTATAATAATTCTAAACACTAAATCTAGATTAGATAAACTAAGTATAAATGTATATTTACACTATTTAATAACATTTGTTTTGGTTTAAAACTATTTCGATGAAATTTTTTTTTTCAATATTTTAGATTATTTTTCCTTAAAAACCTATTGTAAAATATTTCATTCTATTTCTTATTCTACTAACTTTCACGCTTGTACAATTGAATTTTTCCTCCAAAGTGTCATGCTTGGTGGATCTTGGTTAACGTTGTTTTCAACTGTTATCCTTTTTCCCTTAATGTCGTGATTCGTGAGAGGTTCGAATAAAGACTTTTTTTTCAACGAAAAGATAAAACGAATATTTTTCATTGATGTATGTATGCTCTTTGTTATCAATCAAGATTATTGAAAATTTGGATAAGTTGATAATTTTTTTGGCTTTTATCACACTTGCACACACATACACACTGGAATATTCCCTCACTTTTGTTAGAAGCTAAACCTATGAGGCTATGAATATAACACAAACCATGAGACAATTCAGTTTCACAATATAGTAACTTATTCATATGTAAAATGAAGAGAATAAAAAATAATTTACTACACTGGATTTGAATTGAGTAGATGAGAACATAGATTAGGTCCAGCCTCCAAAAAAGCCAAAAACAACAACAGTTTGATTTGGATACTCATTGGCATGTGCTTCAAAATACCCCCACATCTTATAATGAGTCCAAACAATTTCCGATTTTATTGATTAGTCAAATGTGTATAGTAGTGGTACTAAAAGCAAATAAAAATATATTTTTTATGATAATTTTATGCAAAAGATAAAGGAAAAGTAAAGCCTAGTTTCTTCATACATTAAAGAAATTCTGTAGGAACAGAGCTATGATCATATCTTTGATTCTTTATAACATAACGATAACACTATTCTGTATCATTTTGTCTTCATTTACAACTGTTAATATATTATATATTCATGTACATACTACAAGCTGTAGTTTAAATGGATAATTTTTTCTAAACTGTAAATATCATATTAATGATTTTAAGATATTACAAATAACCTCTACAAATCTGCTTAACAAGTTCTAAATTTGAACTTAAGAAATCAGAGTAAAACTAATGATATATTTAAAAAGCGTGTAAATAAATAGGCAAACTGACAAAAGAGAAAATTAAGATGACAGCAATGTTCTGTCACGAGAATGGTTTCTAGTAGTATAAAGAAGACGATAAAACAACAGAGAGATATTTAATAAGAATTGTATCTAGAAAAAGAAGGGTCTAATGTACCACTGAAAATGATTGGTGAAAACCCTTGAAACAATTCTATCTCATCTTCGTTTTGTCTTACAGCTTTTTCTTTTGTGTTTTAATTTGATTTCTTTGGTCGGAGAAAAATCATTGACTTCTTGGTTGCCATGGACCGACCAGCGACGTACACGGTTCGACCTCTACGAGCTTATTGTGTGTAACTGCTGGGTTCATACGAGAGTGTTTCTTTTTTATTAACTTGAGATATCCCGAGCAAAGATCCAATCTAAAGGGAATTGTAACTTATAGATTATTTTTGAATATTTAAATGAGACGAAAACAAAAATCCATGTCCATATATGTGTTAAAAATAATATGAATTTAGTTTTGTGTAATAGGTAGATCAAATCTAAAATGTGTTGCCGTTTTCATACCAATCAACCACAAAGTGCTGAACTTCAAGAGAGTAATGTCATTCATCTAAACTATAGCTATGGTCGAACAATGAAGCATTTTAAACATCTTTTTTACTTATCCTTTTAAATCTTTTCAGATTTTCCCTTTAATATTACTTTTGACGGCTACACGTGTTAGCAAAACTATTGTCGACGCTTAGTAAGCTAGCATGGAAGATTATTTTAATTAGAGTAGTCAGAGATATGCGAAATGTAAAGATCCACGATGGAATTAAAATAACAATCGTAAGACTCGTAATAGTGTTTTCCCTTCATGTTTATCTACACGACTCTATTACGGATTTGATTGAAAAAGATTATGATACTTAGACTGAAGTGGTGCACATGCGTCACATGCAATAGCAAGTAAGTCAAGTTTTATTTCTAACTCGGAGCCTCAAAATATTTCAACTAGATGATTAAATAGTTCTTTAATAATTACTGAGGCCTGACTAATTGGTGGTTCAAGGCTGGCCCTAGAGAGCTCTATCCACAGCAGAGAGTGGAAGCGACCTACCTGTCTTTATGACCCATTAAAACTCATCAACATTATTGGCCCTTTTTCTTCTTATTATAAAAACATATTATATAAAAATATATTTTGTGTATATTTTCTCTAATTTGTATATAAATTTATCAAGCATCCTCCACAACAAAAGTTGTCAAACAAGTTTTTGGTTTTAGTTTTCTAGTTTCCAGTTTATGAGTAACATTTTGTATGAAATATATTACGCTTCTCGTTTCAAAATAATTTATGTTATAGAAATAATTTGTTTCAAAAATATAATTATTGTATTAGACAGTAGTGTAAAAACTGTAGATTTCAAAAAAATAAAAACTGTATTTATCAAATTTTGATTGACTAAATATTATGAAAAATAGTTAATCACTTTCTTAATATATATATATATATATCTTTTGAAATGGATTAAAAAGTATATACATGAGATCTAGATCGCATAACCTAGCATTATAGGAGCCATAAAATAATTTTTGAATTCAATGGTTGCATTGTTTGCGTAAGTGATGTTGTTAAACAAGTCATTGTCTTGGTGAGAAAGACCTTTTTATCGCTTGCGATTGGATCCTAATCTCCCTCGTCAACGATCATTAAAATCATTGATCTCAAGCCATTATTATGATCCTGAAATTTCATGTTAATATCAGGGTCATACCTAAATTATTGCAGTCACATTAACTTGCTAGCAAATGATAATGCTATGACCATTAACAAACATGTTAACGTCTAAAACTTGTAATATCTTTCTTAACACGTATGTCAGGTTTATGAAAAATCATTGAAAATAACAGATATAAAATCAAGAAATATTGACAAAATATGAATTACAGTTGATTTTAGAACAGTAGATAAAACCACTAGATGATAACAACACGACACCAGAAAATAATTGAGTCTTAATATATCATGTATTACATTGATTTATCATGTATTACAAACTATTTTTTTTTGTCAACACATTACTAACTATTAAAAATAATATATAAACAATATTGCACTCCACAATTTTATCTATTTTATTATGATTCACATTTATTTACATCACTTTAAATTATCGTATGAGATCTATTTTTAACGGTATTTTTTACTCTATGCTAAAAATTTTATATAAATTTTTTTTTAATATTTTTAATAATTTACAATTTTTCACAAATTAAAACTCAAACTTATTAATATAAAATCATTAATGAACTTTTGGTCAAATTATTTGACCACGGAATTTCCACAAAACCACATACTCCTTAGATACACGAAAACATATATAATTAAGGAAAGAAATAATACAGCTAAGTAATGTAGTTAAGGAAAAGGAACCTTAACATATTCGAATGTGTGTTGTTAATCAAATCGTATTCCTGAAGATGAATACAGACTAAGCGAGGCTGTACTTTGCCAAAGTGAAAGAAGCTGCTTTTAAGCTTCTTCTTCTGCTTCTTTCCCTCAGCTCTGTACCAGAAAAAGTATCACACTTTAAAATCAAAACAATAATGTATTAAAATGACAATTAAAAAAAGAAAAGAAGATATTTTGCAAATCAAAAAATGAAAGATATCCTTGCTACCTGTGCCACCGTCTACAGACCATAGAAATATATAAAAAGAAACTCTGAAACAGAGAGATAAAAAGAAAGAAAAAAACAAAACACAAGTATTGAGCGTGTTTTATTAGTGTCCCTCTCTCTCTCTCTGTCCTTAACACAGCAACAACCGACTTTATTACACTATATACCCCTCTCCTTCTTCTTTATCATCTCTATCTATCTACTACCATCTCTTTTCTTCACATAGGAGAAAAGAATAGCTCAGACATAAAACTATATCTCTCTCTCTCTTTTTTTTTATACACAAGTGTTTTGTCTGTGGAAACCCACAAATCTTAAGAGAAATTATGAATAAACAAGATGTTATGAAGCTTCAGGTATACGTCTCCTTCTCTTCTTGTCTCTCCCCCTTCAAGATTGGAGTATATAACTGTGCTAATATGTATTACTTGTATTTGTTTTGTTTGCAGACTTGTGTTCTGAAAGTTAACGTACACTGTGAAGGATGTAAACATAAAGTGAGGAAACAGTTGCAGAAAATTGAAGGTTTGTGTTCTTGCTCTGTTCCCCCTCTTCATATATCTTCATTTCTCTGAAGGGAAGCTTTGTATGGCTTTCTGAATTGTTATACTAAGGCCTAGCTAGTTTTCCTCTCACAGAAGCCATGGTGGATCTATGAATTATTGAAGTTCTCAGCTCAAAACATTTAAAAGTTTTGAAAATGATGAACTTTGTTTTTTTTTTCTTCTTCTCATGTTATGTCAAAGTCTTTATCTTTCACATCAAAACATTAGTAACTTTCCAAAACAATGAAAGTCCAAAGTTTTGAGATTTACCAACTGGGATACTCCTCTTTTTATGCTAATGTTTTACAATAATTACAGCAAGCATTCTTAGTCTAAAGTTTAAAAAATTTTACCATGAAGTTTAAAGTTTTGAGATTTACCGAGTTGATTGTTTAATTTTTACAGGAGTATACTCTGTAAAAGCAGATGTAGAACAAGGGAAAGTCACTGTCACAGGAAACGTTGACCCATCTATCCTCGTTAAGAAACTGAGCAAGTCAGGGAAACACGCCGAGATCATAGGCGGTGGTGGTGGTGGAGGAGGAAAAGGGTTTCCTAATATGAATGGGCAATTTGGTAATCTCAGTATGAATGGTAAAGGTGGAAAAGAGAGCAAAGGGAAACCTAATAATGGTGGTGGTGGTGGTGGTCAGAATCATGGACATGGAGGTCAACCAATGCAACCGACTCCTCAGCAGATTCAACAAATGATGATGATGAAGGCTGCTCAAGCTGCTGGTGGTCATGGAGGGAAGGATATGAAGATGATGATGCCTCCTGTGGCATCTAAGGATCAGAAGAAGTCTGTTAAGTTTGCTGAAGAGGAGGATGATGAGTTTAGTGACGATGATTATGATGATGAGTTCAGTGAGGATGATTATGATGACGATGAGTTTGATGATGAGGACGAAGATGATGATATGGGAGGAGGACATGGTCATGGAGGTGGTGGAGGAGGTGGTAATCATCACATGCCTCCTAATAAGATGATGATGATGCCTAACAAGATGATGCCTCAAATGGGTGGTGGTGGTGGGCCTAAGGGACCTAATGAGATGATGATGATGATGAATGGTTTCAAAGCCGGTGGTGGTGGTGGCGGTGGAGCAGAGGGGAAGAAAGGTGGTGGGTTTGAGATTCCGGTGCAAATGAAGGGAATGGGTGAGGGTAAAATGGGAAAAGATGGCAAGAAAGGAGGTAAAGGAGGAGGAGAGAAAGGTGATAAAGAAGGGAAAAAGAATAAAGGAGGTGGGGGTAAAAATGGAAAAACAGATGCCAAAAGTGGTGGTGGTGGTGGCCTTCTAGGGTTTTTCAAAAATGGTAAAAGTGGAAAAGGAGATGAGAAGAAGGGAGGTGGTAAGAAAGATGGCGGTGGTGGGGGTGATAAGGTCAAATCCTCCGGTGGTGGGGGTGATAAGGTCAAATCCTCCGGTGGTGGGGGAGCTCATCATTATGATAATGGACCAAAAAAAGGTGGAGGTGGGTCAAAAGGAGGAGGCCATGGGGCCCATGATATTGATGAGCTCATGAAACACCACAAAGCTGGTGGAGGTGGAGGTAACAAGGGTAATCATAGTGCTAAGGGGATGGGTGGTCCAATGGGTCAAGGTGGTCCAATGGGCATGATGGGCCAAGGAGGTCCGATGGGCATGATGGGTCAAGGAGGTCAGATGGGCATGATGGGTCAAGGAGGTCAGATGGGACACCAAGGCGGTTCTTACCCGGCGGTTCAAGGTTTACCGATGAGTGGAGGCGGAGGGTATTACCCACCACCACCTCAAGCAAATCATCAAATGAATCAGCAACAGTACATGCAAATGATGATGCATCAGCAGCAACAACAACAAGCTGCAGCTCATGGAGGATATGGTGGTGGTCACGGTGGAGACATGTACCATCCGATGATGTATGCTCGTCCTTACCCGGCAGTGAACTATGCTCATCCACCGCCAATGCCGCCACCACACACGGATTCTTATACTCATATGTTCAGCGATGAGAATCCGGGTAGTTGTAGTATAATGTGATCGTATGTAATGTTTTTTAATTAGATTAAAAACGGATATGAATATGTTTTGTCTTAGAAGTCTTTATGTTTTTTCTTTGGGATGTCTTTTTCTTTTAAACTCTGTCGAGTATTGGAAATAAAATGTGCTTTAATTTTGTTAGTGGAATGATGTTTATAATATCTCGAAGATGGTTACAAAGTAAGATATTTATTTAGTTTTTTTTTTCTTAGTGTGTGAAAACGATTGCGCAGCCGCCTCTATAGTAGGGTACAAGAGCACTAACAATGTTATAGTGTGCCATAAAGTACCAATTACCAAATCTCTGAGAGATTTATGAGTTGATTATAATATAGTGTGGATAAAACCTTTGAGAATTAGATTTGTTTTTTATCAAATAGTATTCCAAAAGTCAAACGAGTATATGAACTGAGAAACCACTTAAAAAGCAGCAGATAACGTTGGGTCCTTACCTTAAATAGCTTGGGTGCGAGTTTCTCACACATATATGGGCTTTTAAATGAACAATCAATAATTTGGTTACCCATTGGGCCTAATAAGGAAAATAAACTAAATCCCGGTTTAATCAGTCATCTCATTTGCAGTCAACCATACTAATTTGATACTTATTATGGAAGGAAACGTTTTCTTGTATTAATGGTCAAATGTAGAAACTTCTGTGTGATAAGACTCAAAACAGTCAAATTCATTGAATGACTATTCTTAGACCGAGTTTGAACCGGAACAAAAAGGTCTTCTCAGACCGAGATTCCGGTTTTCATAGTAAGGTATTGAAAGACTCCGGTTTACTAATTAGTACATACGTGTCTTGGCCAATCACATTACAGCAAATTAGAGAATTAAATTGGAATAATATATGAAATAAATTAAAATAAAACGCTCGTCGTCGTCGTCGTCGTCGTCGTCTTCTTCTGTCACTACTTCCGGTGATCGTAAAGAGAAAAGAGCTTTACGATGCATTCATTTGGATACAGAGCAAACGCTCTGCTCACGTTCTCCGTCACGGCGCTCGCGTTCATCTGCGCCATCGCGTCTTTCTCTGACAAATTCAGCAACCAGAATCCCTCTGCTGAGATCCAGGTAATTGAAATGGTTTGGTTATGGTTTACATGTATCGATCGTCTCCTTGTTCAGTGGATCTACGTATGAATGCTTTGATTTTGTGGCTGGTGAACAATTATGTGAGGAACTTAGAATGAAAATCTCTGAAGCTGTTTCTATGGATCTTGGTTTGTGCTGTGATTGCAGATACTTAACATCAATCGTTTTAAGAAGCAGTCTTATGGCAATGATGAGGTAAAGTTTCGATCTTTACATAAAGGTTTTCCCTTTCACCTGTGTTTATGAATTGCTCAAGTTACTTCCACGTGTAGTACTTCATGAATCTTTAAGCTCTCGAATTTGATTAACATTAACTCACAGGCGTTGTTTCTGAATATCATTCAGCTTATACATACTGAGTCTCTGCTTGCTGAGCTATTTACAATGTCATGCAGGTTAGCTTGACGTTGGACATATCTGCAGACTTGCAGTCACTATTTACTTGGAACACCAAACAGGTTTAATAACATCTCAAAACACTTAAGGAGTCCTTGTCTTTTTACTGTTACTTGTAGATATTTCACTGCTCTTGCTTGATATTCGTTTATGAAAAAATGCTTGTAGGTTTTCGCTTTCGTGGCAGCGGAATACGCAACTTCAAAGAACTCCCTGAATCAGGTATATTATAGTAGTCCACACTTTGTTTTAATGGAAAGCTTCAAAAATTTGTCTCATCAAGTCTAGGGACAAGTTGTGTATTGACTTGAGATGATATTGACATTTCTTGTGCAGGTTTCTCTATGGGATGTGATTATCCCTGATAAGGAGCATGCCAAGTTCCGGATTCAAACCTCAAACAAGTACCGTTTCATTGATCAGGTACACTAAAAACAAAACCCACCAAGTCTACTGCATTTCTACTTATTCAGAAACCAGAGGATTGAATTGATCATCATTTGGGATCTTTCAGGGACATAATCTTCGTGGAAAAGAGTTCAACTTGACGTTACACTGGCATGTCATGCCCAAGACCGGCAAGATGTTTGCTGACAAGATTGTCATGCCTGGTTACAGTTTACCAGATGCATACAAATGATGAACACTGAAGATACCATCTAAAGAGTTTTTGAATTTCGTTTTCATGGAATGGATTCAAACTTTCTTTTTATTCTGTAAAAGTACTATTGATCAATTAGATTTTTTTTCTAAATAGAAAAAAAATAATAATAGCAAGACCCTAAAAGTTTACAAAGTTGTGTCAACATAACTATGACCTAAAACTTTAGCTATTCTTCTGCTATTCATTGATTCTCTAACCAGCTTCACATCACTCCACCGTCCAGCTCTAGCGTAAATATTAGAAAGAAGAACGTAGATTCCACTACCAAGTTCTTCTGATTCACTTGCTACAGATCTTATTCGATCAGCTAGATCAAAGTTCTCATGAATCTCACAACCATTCAACAATGCACCCCATACATTAGCATTGGGTTGTACCGGCATAGTCTTAACCAATCTCTCTGCTTCTTTAAAGCAACCAGCCCGGCTCAAGATATCAACCATACATCCATAGTGTTCAACTGTTGGTTCTATACCGTAAACATCTCTCATTTCCGCAAAGTATCTTCGCCCTTCCTCCACCAAACCTACGTGACTGCACGCATATAACACCCCTACATATGTGATTCCATCAGGTTTAGCATTACCTTCCTCTTGCATTCTCTGGAACACACTCAATGCTTCATTCCCGTGCCCGTGACTGGCTAACCCAATGATTACAACTGTCCAAGCTATTGTATCTTTCTTCTCAAGATCTTCGAAAGCTCTCTTTGCGCTCTCTGCATCACCGGTTTTAGCATACATATTCACAAGTGCACAAACTATGGCAGCATCCTTCACAAAGCCGGCTTTCAATACATAACCATGAACCGTTTGTCCCCATTGTGAGCATCCTTGAACCATGGAAGCTCTTAAGATACTCAGAAACGTTACTTTATCAGGAGAGACACCCAAAACAAGCATATCCAAAAACATACGCATTGCTTCCTCTGCATCACCGCTCTGACTATACCCTGTAATAATTGAATTCCAAGAAACCAAGTTTCTCTTAGGCATTTCATCGAACAGATACCTCGCGGTTGTCAAGTCTCCGCATTTCCCATACATATCAACCAGACTCGTAGCCAAGATCACATTAAAACCATCTTCTGACTGATTATACGGATCAAAGCCTAACTCTTTAAGAAGCCCATGAAACCATTTCCCTGTCTCAATATCTTTATATCTTCCACAAGCAACCAGAAGGTCCACCATTATCATCTCATTTACCTTCACACCATGACTCTGCATCTCACTAAACACCTCAATCGCCTCCCTAAACAGATTGTTATTCACAAACCCAGACACCAAACTCCCCCAAGCAACAACATTCCACTTTGGCACAGCCTCAAAAACCTTCAAACCACACTCCACTTCACCACAACACATATACATATGAAGCAAGCAAGTAGAAACATACATATTCACAACAAACCCTGTTTTCACAACAAACCCATGAACACAGCTCCCAAACCAAACATCCCTCAACACAGAACAAGCTTTAAGGACATAAGGAAACGTGAAGTAATCTGGAGTGTACCCTTCACGAAGCATTGCTCGGTAAAAGGTCAATGCTTTATCTTGAGTTGGACTGTTTGAGTAGCCTCTGATCATAGAGTTCCATATATACACGCTTGGGGAATCGATGCTTTCGAAAACTGAACTCGCGTAGGTGAGATTCATAGTCTCCGGGGAGGTGGTGATGAAGTCTATGAGACGGCTTAGAGGAATGATGTTTTTGTTAACAGAGGATTTGATCATGAGGCCATGGAGTTGGGTTAGTTCCAACATTGTTCTGCATTTCTCCAGTTGGGAGAGGATTGGTTTGTAGTGCTTCTTCATCAGTGACAATGTACAAAGTCATAAGCTTACACCTTTATAAATAGGGTAAAAGTGTAAACTTTAAATACTTACAGGCTTCTTTTTTCGATATTAAAAGAGTTCAGGGTTACATTTGGAATTTACAGGTTTATTATTAGATTTTAAAAGAGTTAAGGTTACATTTGTAATTTATGAAAAATATATAAATAAAAGGTGTTCGGTTACACGTAGTCGGTGAGTACTGGCCTGAGGTATGGCGGCGAAGGAGATCGCCGTCGGAAGCAGCTCAATCGACGGAGGTGAACCATGTCCAATTTGCCTTGGACCCATACTCCAAGAATCTTATCTTGATACTTGTTTCCGTACGCTTCTCTCTCTCTCTTTCTCAATCTGGTTAGCTCTAGTGTATCTGAGATTAGCCATAGGTTTATGTTTTCGGGATTAGCTGATAGCTTCTTGCATTGAAAAGTCTGTTCCTTTTGTCTTTTTTGCAGACAAGTTTTGTTTCAGATGCATCAAGCAATGGATCAAAGTAGTTTCCAGCAAGGTCTCTAAGCAGTTGTCTTCTGTGAAGTGTCCTCTTTGTAAGGTTTGATTTCTTGTAAAAGCTTTTTTTTCTCTGGGTAGTACAGCTTCAGACACTTGTTTACAGGAATGAGTATGACAATGTGCAGACAGATAACATCTCAATCATATACAACTTCGACGGACACTCTTTTGACCGGCATTATGTTGACCCTAATATTACAGATGGGTAAGTTCTTGTTCTTGTGTGAATGTTTTGATATCAAGCTTGATCTCATTGACAGTAAAAAGTGCTTAGCTACATCTTCTTTGTGCAGCTTTGTCCTAACAAAAGAACAGAGATATAGATTGCAATGTTACTACACCGAGTCAGGTTTGTAGCTTCGTTCCTCTAACAGTGGAACTGGTTAAGCTTTCTATTCATGATTTTAAACAAACGTGTGTATGAACTAGTTACAAGAATTGGATCTGTTGCCTGGTTTTGTTTAGACTGTGACTAATATAACATACTATGAGTAGAGTAAACTGTGTTTGGTTGGTCCATGAAGAGAGTTGAAGTTTTCCGTTTCTTTTTTTATACTATTAACCAGGTTTCTTGGCGGATGTATTTGACCTTCAACGGTTTTGGAAACTGAAAAAGTTACTCCAGCCAAATAGGTGGCTTGAATCCTGGTTGAGAAGGGAGCTTCAAACTCTGATGCAGGTACGCTTGCTATCCTTATATAGATCTTTACGCTCTTTGTGTTGTTACCTTCTTGAGTTGTTCACAACAAACATTTGTTTTTGCTTTCATCTTTTTTTTTGTAGGAGGAAGATGTTGATATTGTTCTGCACCATCTGGCCGGTGTAATGGATTCTTTTTGCAAAAGGTAAAACTCTTGGATCAAGTTTCTTTTGATTGGCTTAAGGCTTCATTGATCAATGAAGAAGTTTTATCTCTTGCAAACAACATTTATGCTCGTTTTAAGATGTAAATGAAACCACCATTAATCTTCTCTCTTTCAGAACCGAACAGAGACACAAGAAAGAAACAAGTAGCGCAGAGGCCTTTCAAGAACAATTCAAATCCGTCATGGCAGAGGCGGCTCGTCCCTTCTTAATGGCGAGGACAGACCGGTTTGTGGAGGAGTTAGAACTCTTCCTAGCATCGGGGCTAAACATGGAGGCTTACGACTCGGTTTATAAGCAGAGATTAGATAAGAACTCAAGAGAGATCAGTGTAGCTAATGAAGCAAGAGAAGAAGAAGGGAACATAAGAGGAAGAGTGACTCCTAACTTGTTCCTTTTTGATGAAGACTCTGACTAAGTCAAGAAAAGTTCTCATCATTTGTACTATGTAAAGAAACACAGAACTCCTAGGGCTTCAAGTGTGCTGTACTGATTACTTGTATGTAAAGTTAACGTTTTAGCCCACACAAAACCAAAAACATACCATTTATTCAGATTTTTTTTACATTATTCATCATACAACAAACGCAAAACATTTCACTATATTACTTCATACAAACCCTAGTGTTTCTTTGTACCACACAAAGAGAGAGAACCTCTTAGACAAGCTCAAGCGTTCACGATAAGACCACCTGCAAAAATTCACGCTTGCGTTAACAGTAACCCACAACAAAGACTAATATGTAACACTCTTACCGTTTGGATGGAGGATCTGGCCGGTGTAGTAAGAAGAGCACTGGTTAGAAGCCAAGAAGACGTAAGAAGGAGCCACTTCCACAGGCTGAGCCGCTCTTTTCATCGGTGTCTCTGACCCAAACTGCTTAATCGCTTCTTCAGAGAAGGAAGCTGTTATCAGTGGAGTCCACACCGGACCTGGAGCTACTCCGTTGACACGTATGCCCTTTGGTGCAAGCTGAAGAGCCAACGCACGTGTGAAGGAAACAATAGCTCCTTTAGTAGAGGCATACTCTAGCAAACTCGAGCTTCCTGCGTATGCAACAGCCGACGTCGTGTTGATGATACTACCACCTTCCTTCATGTGCTTCAACGCATACCTATGTATATACACACATTCATTAGTCACTTTTGTCGGATCATTCTTGTTAGTGCTGGGATTACGGGTAATTGGGTCGGTTCGAGGTAAGAACCGTTCGGTTCCGGATAAATCAATTATTTAGAAACTCTATCCAATGAGTATTTGGTCGATTTACTATTTGGTTTCGGATCGTATCCGACCGGTTTCGGGTTGGTTTGTATTTTTTGATAAAAATAACTATATAGAACCCGAAATATTATTTTTTATTTATGCTTCTATTTTAATTTTAATATTTTATTTTTTATAGAAAAAATAAAATGAAATTCGATATATATTAGTAATATGTAAAAATGTAAAAATATACAATAAAGTTGATGTAGTCTATTGGTATTGCACTTTCAAACCGGGTTCGATTCCCATAAGATAAATTTTTATGTGTTTTTATTTGAAATTTGGTTAAAAACGGGTACATGTTCGGTTCTGGGTAAAAACCAAACACGACCCGATATTCATAGTTATTTATATAAATATCCATAGGGTAAATTTGTAGATTCTAAAACCAAACCGAACCGGTTCATTTCGGTCGGACCCGGTTCGGTATTTGGTTCTGGTTAGAAAGTCGCAGCCCTAATTCTTGTCTCACGTAGTTACTTACTTGGCCAAGAAAAACTGTGAGAAGATGTTGGTACGGAACACTCTCTCAAGCCTTGTCTCATCGATCTCATCAATGGAAACCTCGTGCTGTTCAGCTGCAGTGTTTACAAGAACATCGATGCGTCCAAAGGCGTTGACAACTTCATCAACGGTTCTCTTGCAGTTCTCTTCGAACCCTAGATCGGTAGCGATCATGATCGGTTCTTTAGCTTCCGATGTTTTAGCCTCGTGAAGCAAACGTAGAGTTTCGTCTGCGTCTTTGTCCTCTCGGCCTTTGAGGTAGGTGAAAGCCACGGTCGCTCCTTCAAGGGCGTAGCAGTGACACACTGCTCTACCTATCCCTGAGTCTCCTCCTGTCACTAACGCCACTTTTCCCTGCAGTAAAAATTTCAAAAGTACCGTGTCACACAAGCCTACAATAGTTAACACTCTAACCTTTCTAATTTTTTTATATATATATATATATATATATGCAACTCTCTCAAACAGTTTTTAAGTTTTTGTCACCAAAAAAACTCTAAAAAAAATAATCGAAATAATCATTTTTTATTTAATTTTCTTAATATATATTTTTTGTTTTATTTTTTTTTTAAATTCACCCCAATTTCCATTCTATAACTCTAAATCCTAAACCTAGTTTTATCTAACCCTAAAACTAATTTTATCTAACCCTAAAACTAATTTTATCTAACCCTATTATATTTACACCTTTTAAATAATTTTTTGTCATTTTTTTCTTTAAAAACTTTTTTTTCTGTGACAAAACGTTTTAAAAATATCTTAAGATATTTTTTTCATATATTTTGTAGCACCAAAACAAATGTAAACCTAGGTTTTTGTAGCTTTTAATTCTATCATTTTTAAACTGATTGAAACAAACAAAAAGAATTATTTAAATATGTTATGTAAACATAGACACAAAGGCCTACATGGAGTGTGTTTGAGGGTTTGTAGTTAGGGCTAGAGAACTGTGGAGTTGGATCCATAGCATGTTCTACCCCTGGTTGTGTCTCTTGCTTCTGTGGCGGAAACCCACTAGCCATCTCTCGTTGTTCTTTTCCTTTTCACTTAAAATTTTCCGGGAAAGTGTTTTTGTGTTTTGGTGAACCGAGAAAATTGGCCCAAACAAATAAGAGAAAGAACCAGATAAAACCAATGAAGCATTTTGAAAGGTGTACCACGTTGCATCTTAGATTGGTTGACATGGGGAAGTAACTTCAACGGTGCAGCCACAGAGGAGTCCACGTGGTGAAGATGAGCTTATTTGGATAACTATTAATCTCATTTATAGATATATACAAACTTGCATGAAAGCTAGCCGTTAGAAGAAAAATACAAAATGCTTATTTGGAGCATATCACTTGGATATAATTATTCATAAATTCATCATGCTTCTAATGAATTAAAGATTATACTATGAATGCAGATTATTTATAAAGATTGCTCCATTATATTTTTTTGAGCTTTGATTAACTTGGTAAAATAAGTAAATGGGATGGATTCAATTAAGAGGATATAAGAGCTACTTTTTTCACAGCTCACTATATTTTACTTTACATATTAGCTTGTAATTTGCACGATATGAGCTCACTATATTTTACTTTACATATTAGCTTGTAATTTGCACGATATGATCTTAACCAATGGAGATTGAATAGATAATTTATAAAATAAAAGAAAAACTCTATCCATATTCTTTCCCTTGTGTTCTATTGACAAATATCTCAACTCTGTTTTGGCTTAGCTTTAACTTTCTCATGTCCTTCCCCGTTGTTCACGTGTACTCTACACTTGTACTCATAGCTGTGTTTCCATGTTTCTTTAGTAGAGAGTCAGCTACACATCATTCTCATTTCAGTGATTCTATTAGGGGAAAGGTCAAGATTCTGATTAGAGAGCTCCCCCTCAAGATTCAATCAAGAAATCTTCAAGTGTAGCAAGTGACTGTAAACGCTGGCCTAGTGAAGCAATAGTTCTTTGACACTCTGCAAATTTTGAGGCAGCCACTGCTAGTTCCTTCTCCTGTAAATTGCCACATTGTCACCAAAGAGTATTAAAAAACAGAAGAAACGAGAGCTTTGTTTCCCTATGCATTGTGTACCATGGAAAGTGTTATGTAATATTGCATATAGATGATAAGAGTCTCTGACCTGATTCAGCTTATAATCGTCATCAAAAGCTTCTTTCACATGATTAGGCTCATGCTCTACTTCTTGATAATGCTCAAGTTCATGTTTTAGTTTTGAGATTTCATCTTGAAGTTCTTCGCACTTTGAAATGTGTTTTGCTGATAACGCACGTTCCTTTACTATACTCTCTTCCAAAGATTCGATTTTCAAGACCAAAGATTCAGCTTCTGCTTCGACATCTCTGAGTCTTGACTCAACCGCTTCTGCTTTCGCGTTTGCAGCTTTTACACCATCCTCAGCCGCTTCTTTTGCATCCTTTGTTAGACGAAGCAGAGTTTGAAGCTCAGTTAACTTTCTCTCTGTTTCCTTTAGCCTACTTTGCGATGTCTCGAGCTGCTTCTTTGTCCCGTTTAAACATATGGTCAGTTCCAGCTTTTCTGCTCTTACAGTCTCTAGCTCTGATAGGTTCACTTGTGCTTGGTTTAACTGTTTTTGAAGATCTTGAATTTGACTTGTAGACTCACTCAACAACAACTCTAGATCCTGGTTTTCTCCTCTTGTAGTCTCTAGTTTTGACATATCCACTTGTGCTTTGTTTAGCTGTCTTTGAAGATCATGAACTTGCTTCTCTAGATCATGAGTTCTTGGTTCCAGTTTCTTCAACTTAGATAACTTCTCCTCTGTCTCCATCAATCGACTCTGCAGTGTCTCGGTTTGCTCTCTGGATTCATTCAAAGCCATCTCCAACTGCAGTTTCTCTACCTCTACCATCTCTACTTTTTCCTCTAGTTCAGAAATTCTGTGAAGTGAGGTTTCAAGTTCATGTTTGAGTTGTCTTGCTTGTGCATCAGGTTTCCCTAAGCCCTTGCTACTCTCTGAATGTTTTCTTCCCGGTTCAGAAGCAGCCAGCTTTTCCATCTCGAGAAAATCATCCATTAAACCAATGTCTAATGAAGGAGCCATGGAAGTCTTCCCAATGGACCTCTCAGAGGGACTATGCACTTCATTGTCACTAAAAGAGATCCTCCCTGAGTAGTCTGATTGGTTCTCTATAGAAGACTTGATCTCATTTGACTTTACAGATCTCTGAACCATGACTCTTAGTTTCCTGCATTCTGCTTCAAGTTTAGTCAACTTTTTAATCCCTTCCAACTGTTGTTTACTGGCGGATTCAGCAGCTTGAGTGCTCAAGTCCCTCTCAAGAGTTCTTAACTCGACCTCTTCTGTTTTTGAGAGTAGTTGTAGCTTCAAAGCTGAGTTCTCTTTCTCTAAAGCCTCTAGTTTCGGGTGAGCTGAAGCAGTAGTAGCATCATCCTCTTGTTTTCCAGTTAGAAGTCTGGCTTGGAGCTCCTGGATTTGGGATTCAAGTTCAGATTTTGTAGCTTCCCACTCTGAGCATTTCTTGCTTATAGCTTCTTCGATCTTCTGGTTTTGCTCTTCTCTTCCTTGCCAGAGTTGTCTCACACATTCCTTAAGTGCACTATCAAGATGAGTATTTCTATCCTCAAGAGCAGAGACCTTGGTTACAGAAGCATCAAGTTGTTGCTTCAGAACCGCAGCTTCGTTCTCTGCCTTTTCCCAACCTAAATAAAGCAAAATGGCAATGTGTGTTTGTTCAAATTACAGAGAACTTCCTTCTAAGCTAAGAAGATATGTAAGAAGAAGAAGTAACCTAACCTGCGACAGCTTCCTCTGCAACTTTAGCATGCTGCTTGGCAAGGTCGTCTTTTAAACTGACATTTAAAAGAGCTGCAGAGAGCCTCTCTGTTAGAATCTTGATATCCGCCGTTGCCTCTTCTTCTTCTGCTTCTTCTTCTCTTGTTACAGGTTTAGATATTAATTCCGGTGAGTGAGATCTCTGAGTTTCACACACAATACATACCAAACACATCAAAACCACAACACAAAGGCTTATGCAAATGTGAACATGTACAAAACAACTAATCTTCTCATAGTTTCAGTCGCATACGAACATAAAATAACCAAAAAACATAACAAAATCTATCAAGTTCTCACAGTAATTCCAATGATATAGATGGAGTCAGTGATCAGACAAAGGCACTGCTACAAACAGATCAAAATGACAACACACTACCAAGGTTTCTGTCTTGTAGTTTCAATCACATTCTACCATAACAAAATCTACCAAGTTCTTCTGAAAAAAAGTCCATATTCCCACAGTAAATCCATTGATCAAGCTGGGCAACAGCAAAAGAGACAGAGAGAACAAGAAAAAAGATGCATTTACTACATAAAGCTCAAAACTTTCGATTCAGGGGAGCCAAGAAAAAGAAAGTGTTAATACCTGATCATCTGAGAATCTTTCAGAATGAGAAGAGAGTGACCCTGTACTCTCTGTCTCTCCAGGACTTTTCTCAGAAGACTTCCTCCTCCACAACCAGCTCCTCCTGTCCATCTCCTCCACACCCACCAAACATTCAAACACAACTCATCTGTCCCAAAAAAACGAAGCTTTAACTTCCCAATAAATAAACAAAAGAAAAATTCTGTTGAGCTCACTTATAATTCACTCTCAATTTTCCCCCAACTAGAAAACCACCAAATATCTAAATCTTTTTTTTCTTTGTTTGGAGAAAGCGTAGAATCAGGTGATATTGATTGCTTGAGATGTAAAAGATGAACAAACTGAGAAACGTAACAAGATACCTAACACCAACACCACCACAACGATACCTCAAATCTCACGCCAAAGAAATAATTGAGGCAAGGAGATTATTAGTGTGTGAATCTGGCTATCATATTCAACGTCCATGTTCACAAAAGAAAAAAAAACAGATTAATTAAAATAAATGAAAAATAAAGAAAAATTTTAAAAAGTGGAAGTCTCGATGATTGAGACCCACCACATGATGGTAATAATGTGTAGAGGAGGAAAACTGAAGAAACGCCAAGTAGCTATTTTACTTGTCCTTTTTAATTATTATTTTTTAGAGTTATCCGTAGAGAAAATTCGCCATTACTATTACAGCCAAACACTTAAAAACAACAAAGGAAAAAAAAAAAAAACTATTGGAGGATAATTTTTTTATAATTTTATTTCATGACAAATAAAGAACACAAAATCGAATATGTTATTGACGTAATGTAGAAGAAGAATTGTCAGAGTTTTGCAGTGAAGATCGCCGTATCCGTACAAATCTTACGATTGGTTAAACAAACATGTTTGCTCGTGTCATGTAGTTGTAGGCTCGTCTTTTATTCTTCTTTTCACATTGTTCTGAGTCACATACAGAGAAGCAAACAAATCGATTTTATTATTCTTACACTGTTTTCTACAAAGTAAACCATGTAAGGAGTTCAGTTTTTCAAACACTACAAAAATTTGGATCAATCTCTAAGGAGGTCAAGACGTTTATGTATGGATCTAGAGATTATCAGAAGACATCATTACCTTTTAGTTTATATAAAGAACAATGGTCTAAACCTATTATATGAATCATACGGTGACAGTGAAGAGATAGAGCTTCAGGACAACCGCAAGCCCGAGCTGCAATAGAAAGATGCTTGCGATTATCAGGATTGATCTCTCCCCAGCGGAGTTGATATGCGCTTTGAGGTTTACAGCCACAAATGTTGCAGACATGAACCCAGCTACACCTGCGATAACCCATCTGAAGATCTCCACTGGCACGACCGAAAGGCACTGCCAACAGATAAGATATGTCAAAGTTTCATTCATCATAGTCAGATGATTCGATTTCTATTTAAGAAGGAAAAGTATTGGTACCAATGCAGGGATAAAGATGAATAAGTAATAGCCGTAGAGACAGAAGAGTTGAACTAGGCCTGAAGGTGCAGAGAAGTATTTGAGAACCACATATAACGCGAGAGGAATAATCGTGACATAGCCATAGAACACTCCTGCGGACCAAGTGACCAGATTAATATCGTAGTTCCATTCTTGTTTCTTCCATTTGTGTGCTACGTATGTGACAAACGTTGCCGATAGTTGCTGCCACGAATATCAAGGTCGTGCATATCCAGAATGGACCATACCTGCAAAAATACAAACTCAATTTCTCTCATCTAAGTTACGTTGGAGAAGTCTGAGAAACAAAAACGAGAAAAGGAAGACTGCAACTCTTACAAGTCAGGCTTATCGGCAGTCTTCTCTGTAAAAGTTCCACGGAATGGGAAGAGAGATTCTTTGAGTCTGTCTACAACATCCGAAGTGTCGACATCAAAGAATGGCTTGTAAGCACCAACAGTGAATTTATGAAGCCAGCCACCTGACTGAGGTTCATCTGAACTACCATTACCATGTCCAGAAAATGTATCTGCACCAGTAAGTATGCCATAAGAACATACCAAATTATTAAAGAATAACCAACATGAAGCAGTCGATATGAAAACGTTTCGACATAACATCTTAACTAATATCGAATAAAGAAAAAACTCGGTAGAATCATAATACCATCAGCATCTGGAGGGGGATTACTACCACCAGAGATCTTGCCCTGAGTAGCAGATGATGGAGGAAAGGTTTGAAGATTTGATTCTGCAAGACGGCAATGCATCCTTCAATGTCAGAGCTCAACATGAACATAACCATTTCAACACAATGTAGTTTCAAAGGCAATACATCTGCAATTCTCTCTTTCTCCGCTAAAAAGAAAGGTTCATTCATCTTCTATTCACTAAACCCTCTTATCTGTTTGAGCTAAACTAGAGAGAGATTCATTCAAAATCCATAACACTTTGCTTACAAGTTGCACTGTTCTTCTTAGCTACACTACAATCCAAAGGGCATCCATCTAATGACTAGTTCCAAATCAGGTCGCTCTTTCCTAAACGCTCCATCGGAAAATTCTTATCTGCGAATTTGACCGGTGGAATGACCTGGATCTGGAACAGACTACACAAGGGAAGCTAGATCATATCGGAAGAATCACGTCATGTATAACACAATCGAGATAGGAGCTTACAGATACAGATCCAGAGACTTTTTGGCTGTCGTCGTCGATAGTCGTGTAGTTCCTCCCGGTTTCCCGATCTTCCGCCTCTCTCTCTCTAAATTCGAAATTTGGGCCTTTGAAACTAACACTTCCCGGCCCAATGGGTTTTCACGGGATCTAGTGTGTAACTTCTCTCTTAGTTAGAAGCTTCGGCCCCATTAGATGTTTTACTATTTTGAACAGCTTTGAAGGTACTATTTGTTTTTTGGTTTTGCCACACTAAACCTTATAGCGTCATAATACTAAGCCATGTTTGTTGCATTGATTTTCTCCTTGATCTGATCATCAGGTTGTTGCAAACTGCACAAGATGTACGGATTGAAACTCCAATACCAATAAGCTTAACACTTTGAAATATTCAAAAACTTCTTTCAAAAGATCCTAACAGCAGCTGATCATCTCATTTGTGTACACGAGAGACTGAGTCAAAGAAGTAAAAGAGGTGCAAGCTTATCAACGGATCTCTAATGTATATGTATCAGCTATGTTCAGTTCTTAGATTCCAAAATATTAGGTCAAATGCTTATGTATCATTATAATATGTGTGGATTCACAAAAATGCTTAAGAGACTGTTTGTTCAAGACTGTCTTGTCTAAGTAAAGGATTGGTTTCTATAGATTACACTTCTTACTCATTTTTTTCTCACAATAGAAGCCAAATTTGAAGAACAAGAGATCAAAAATTTACACAACTTTGTACCCCCACAATAAACGAATCATATAAAAAGACCAAAAAACTAACTCTATGTCAACTTCACTCACTTGAACAAGAAATAGAGTTTGAGCCATAGCTAATAGCTTGCAAGCTTGAACGAGTCATATTCGTCATCCATCTCCTTGGAACTCCCTCTGATTCTCCAGCCAGATTATATGCATACGAACTCCACATGTTTCCACCATCTTCACAACAACTCATAAACCCTAACCTTCTCGCTTTCTGAGTCCTCTCAAGAACAATGAGACTAGAGAAAGTCGAAAAACTATTACCAACAAAAACATCTGCTCTTAAACACACCTCATAATCTATAGCAGACTGAATCAAGTACGAGTACTTGCTGTAAATCTCCTCTTTAACCCCAAGCTTCTTCTTCTCAAAAGGTATCAACCCTTCTCTCCAACCCTTTAACACCGATGATTCTTCTTCTTCTTTCTCTTCTAAGAGACTATCAGCTACCGCTAGGTAAAGAACTGTGGGAGTCTTCAAACCTGAGATGTTCCCTACTCTCTCCATAATCTCTCTTTTACTACTACAAATCTCTGATACTTTTTGCCTCTGCTCTAGCTTCTTACAATGTATCATCCAATCTATCTCTATCCTCATGTGAACCGCAACAAAAGGAATAGGACCCGAACCCTCTTCGAGTCTCCCTCTTGCTGCATTCTCCCCTGCTTCTCTGATTCTCATCACAACTTTATCTGCTTCTCTCGAGATTTCATCGACCACAACCATACACTCAAAGACCCTAGCATAGTCCTTAACAGGCCAATGATCATGCCACAAGAACGGGTTTTTCCCATTGAAACGAATCACTTCAAACTCATCGATGGTTCTGTTACGTGTGGATTGTTTCAGTTGCTCCAAGTCTCTCTCCACTGTCCATCTTCTTCCACTACCTTTCTCTAAATCAAACACTTGTGTTCTGTTTCTAACGTCAGAGAACCGAGCAAGCCGCACAAACCCATTGCAGAGAGAGTTGAATCTTTCGAACTGGAACACTTTCTCGAAGGGAATCGGAAGAAGCTTATCTACTTCCTTGTAGAACAAGGAAGCACTAAGACTAGGCATGAGAAGTGTTCTGTTCATTGTTCTAGCTGTCAAGCAAGCTCTTGCAAAAGCTATCTTCTGATTGTTCAGTCCCCATACGATCTGAGGAACCTCGAGAAACTTATCGGTCCTAACTCCACCGGTTGAGAAGGAATCCGACGTGTAACGAGCTCGAAGCAAGAGAATGTTTCTGGGAGAAACAGAGAGAAACAGAGCTTTGTAGAACAGAGCAATACCAACAAGAATAAGACATTTAAAAGCGATGGGTTTTGAAAAGAGTCTCAGATTCTTGTAACTCGACCGAGAATTCATCCGATAGAGAGCGACAATAGCTTCAGATTCACCTTCTTCTCCAATCAAAACCTGCATGAACCGAAAAAGAAAACAGAGCTTTAACAGTATCAGATACCAAAAGTAACATGCATGCAATTGCAGAGATAAGAAACCTTAAAAATCGAAACTTTATTCCAAATCTGATTTCAGATGAATCCAAAGATCGAAGCTTTAACAATAATCAGACCCCAATAGTAACATGCATGCAATTACAGAGGTAATAAACCTTAAAAATTGAGACTTTATGCAAAATCTGGGGTCAGATGAATCTGTCTTAGAAGATCACATGCAGATCGATTATAGAATAAGAAACCCAGAGAGATTCGAGTCTGTTAAAAAGATTGGGATGTAATTTATTAGGTCTAAGTTGCGGGGGAACATCACAAAGGAATAATAACCTAAAAGAGGAGGTTATGCCTTACCCTTTATTTGTATTTCTGATACTGTTCTATCAAATATGGTGATGGAGAGACAAATAAAACAAGAATAGAAGAAGATAAAATCTCTCGAATCAGTTATTATTTTCTTTTTTGGAGCAAGCTTTAAAGCAAAGCAAAGCAGAGAGATAATCAAAAAGGCTAAATATAAAAAAAAAAAATATTCTCAGACTAATATAATCCAACCCATCATAGTCACCTGACTCACTGACAACTAATAGCCCAACAAGAATATACAAAATGAGGTTTCCATGGATGAATAATTAATGTTTTTTCTTAAGAAATAAAATATTTGTGATAAACTGGGGATGATGAAGCTTCTTGAACAGAAAATAGTCACAGAGAGAAGTGCAAAAAGGGAAAAGTTGGATGACAAATCTTGTGAATAAAATAATAAAGATAGGTAAATATTGAATTTAATATTTTAGTATTCTTGGTAAGGATTTGGTGGAATCATTTTTTTAATTTCATGCGTTCAGACTAATTATTCAGTCTAATTATGAGTTCTTAACGTCTTAATACAGAAACTATCATTAAAAGAGTTTCTATCATTCATGGAAATAAAATATATTAGTCTCTTTCTTAGTTGACAATGGCCTCGAACATGTCGTTATATTAGTTTCTTTATTTATTTTTATATAATTTAAGCAACATTGTGCGTGTTCTTAATTCTTTGCCACACAAATAAACCAACCTTTTTTCTTGTAGTTTCTAATTCATATATGTATCTTTAAGAATATTCCCATATATATATATATATATATATATTGATTTTATAAAGAGAAAAATTTCAAATTTACCATTTTTATTGTATTATTTTTTATTTTTATTTTCATTAAAAAAATATTTTCAAAAATACTATTTTTTAAAAAGTAATATTTTAATTTTTTTTATAAATGGTATCTTTGATAATTTATCTTTTATAAATTAATATAATAAAATAATATTGCATTGGCGAAAGACAACAAGGATGGTTTAGGGCATCTCCATTAGTGAACCCCTCATGGGGTTCACATTTTTATTTTTTTATTATTAAATTTTCCCTTTTTCCTTTTTAAAAAAAAAAAAAAAAACGGACCTATCGCGGGCCGCCACGTGTCGTGGGGCCCGCGCTACAGTGTCGATACAGGTTCATGGTGGGGAGTTTTTGAGAGAGAGGTTCATCTTGGGAAGCGTATGAACCCCCATTAAACCCCTTAAAACCCCTAATGCAGATGGCCTTAAAAACTCCACTAATGTCGATTTTAATTATTAATTAATATTGGGCGCCACTCAAGGAGTTGAAAATGAAATACCATGTGCAGCTAAAGAAAAGATAGTAGAATACGGAGTACATGCAAGTACTTACAATTTTTTAACAATGAGTTTACGAGTATCTATATGTATCTTTCTTTTCTTTAATTGCTTGCAACGTGCATGGGCACCAAGCCACCAACGAGGAAGCTCTAAACTTCAAAAGTCAATTTTCTAAATATTATAGTTTATCATGCTCTGTAACGTGCGTATATATAGATCAATCCTTAGAAAATATGTGTGATGAGATCGGGCACACGGCCCTAAAGGAAGTGTAGTTAAAACTTTACTGAAAGAGTTTTATATGCATATAGAAGTCAACGGTGAGAAGAAAACACATGAGATTTCTAATACGTTCACCATTTTCATGAACGTAGCTCTACGTCAAACACAACACCGTGTAAAGCTGCTTTACGATTAAAAATATTCAGATTCGATATGCAAGTTGTTGTTAATTACAATACTCACATATATATATATGAAAATATATGTGTGTTGTCCATATATTACATACGCATTGATGAATGTTAATTAAGTGATTAGGCGAGTAGGTCTGATCTTATACTAAGGGGTAAAGCTTGGAATCTTTGATAGTCTGATCTGTCCGATAAGATTATTTTTCAACCGAAAAGCAGTGTATAATATTTAAGGAACGCACTAACTATTAAACTACATACAATTACACTACAAGAAAAAGAGTCGTTTCTGACCGGCAAATCTGTTAGAAAACGGTTAGAAATGGTCTGTTTTGACCGATTTTCGACGGAAACGACCGTCATTTCTATTTCGTCAGAAATTTCTAAACGGTCAGAAATCGGTCAGAAATTTCCGACCGATTTCTGACCGAATTGTTTTGGTCAGAAATTTCTAACGGAGAGGCCGTCAGAAATTTCCGACGGAAAAACCGTCAGTAATTTTTGACGGACAACCCGTCACAAATTTCTGACGGAGGAGGCGTCAAAATTTTTTGACGGATTTAGCCGTCAAAAGTTTTTGACCACCGTGGCGGTCAGAAAGTTTTGACGAAATTCTGACGAGTTATTCCGTCAGAAATTTAATACTATTTTTAAAAAAATAAAATCCTTTTTGTATTATATTATATGAAACTAATGTAAGATAAGTACGCAAATTTCAATACATTAAAGTTTAGATAATTAAAACAGAGTTTACATTGTCTTAAGAAAACATAACGGAGTTAATAATACATAAAAGTGTTCAAAAAACATAAGAAACATAAGATTTTGAAATACATTACTCGGGCTGTGAAGCTGAGAAGGCTTGTGAAGCTGAGAAATCTTCCGGATAAACCCGAGAGATGAAATCACTGACGGCCCGAAGTTCTGCCTCCAAAGCCCGTCGCTTTGTCCGCTCTTCATCGAGATCTGTCTTGAGCTGTTCCATCACATTCATAATTCCCGAGGAAGAAAAGGTTGCTTGGCTACTAGAGGAGATCCCCTCTGAAACACGGCCTAAACCATAGCGACGACCTTTCTTAACTGGGACATTCTACAAACACCAAAGACAAATTTAATAATAATAGAAAGAAGATAATAAGAGGACTATCAAAGAATGTTTGCTGCAATGAAATACCTCAAGAACCATCTGGTTAATCTCTTCGCGGGACATCACGTTTGAAGCTGTAGATCCTTCAACTGCACACATCTGAGACTGTTGGAGTTGTGCAGTCTCATCTAGTTGCCAATACGCTTTCAATCGAAGCCACACATATTCATCCAGACCTGTGGGCTTATCCTTATTCAGCTTCCCCTTTTTCTTCCAAAAAGTCATGTTGCTCTTGTACTGCTTGTTAGCCTGCATATTAAAGGCTGTCCGCATTTCTTCAGTGTAAGCGGGATCCCAATTCCAGTCTTGCTGCAATAAACAAACAATTCAAACAAAACTATAAATAATAAAATTCAATTATAAATAATAAAATCCAATTATAAATAACAAGGTCGGATTATAAATGAAAAAGACATCTCACCGCAAATGAATGAAGCCACATCCTCTTTGTTTCTATTGGAACATGGGCATAAGTCGGATACGACACCTCAAGGAGGGTATGAAAGCACTTCAAAATGGATTTGCAAATAGCATTCCAGTTCCTTTTCCTAAACCTGTAAAAAAAAATTATCATTAATATTTTAATATAGAATTTATCATATTAAGGAAAAGAGTTTACCAAAAAGTGTTTGGTTCATCAATTGGGCTCAGCTTCGGAATCCGCTCTCGTCCTGGTGCCAACAACAGCTCGTTGAGTAACCTATCTTGGATGACATAGTCTAAGTCACAAACTCGTTACTAAATCAATATTCACTATCTATTTGGTTCGTTCTATTAGATTTTATCTCTTGCTGAGATTCGTGGTGTTGCTTTCCCGATGCTTAAGGTCAAAGCATTGACTCTTGATACAAAGATCTCTCGATATTTTATTCCTGGTATGGAAAACTATTACAAAACTCTCCTGATTTAGAGAAGCTAACAATATGTGCAAGGAGTTTCAACACCTTACTGGTATATATTCATCATCAACCTCTTTTTTTTATCTATTATCGAGTTCAAATATATCCAACATCTGATTCTGTATAGTTTTGTTTTCTATTGTACAGGAGAAGCAAAAAAAAACCAGAGGGAGCGAGTCAGAACTTACATCGACGGAGAGAGAGGGAGGCGGAGAGGCAGAGAGCCGGCGAGAGAGTGAGGTGGAGAGCCGGCGAGAGAGGTGGAGAGCCGGCGAGAGAGAGAGAGAGAGCCGGCGAGAGAGAGAGAGCCGAAGAGAGAGGGCCGAAGAGAGAGGGCCGAAGAGAGAGAGGCGGAGAGGCAGAGAGCCGGCGAGAGAGAGAGGTGGAGAGGTAGAGAGCCGGTGGGAGAGAGAGGTTGAGAGCCGGCGAGAGAGAGAGAGCCGAAGAGAGAGGGCCGAAGAGAGAGCCGAAGAGCGAGCCGAAGAGAGAGCCGAAGAGAGAGAGGCGGAGAGGCAGAGAGCCGGCGAGAGAGAGAGGTGGAGCGCTGGCGGAGAGGAGGCAGTGAGAAGTCGGTGCAGAGTGAGAGAGAGACTTGGAGAAAACGGCGCAGGTTTCAGAAGGGGAGGAGACAAGGAAAATTAGGGTTAAAGTGTTTTACTATATACAAAGCGTTTTGATTGGAGGAAGACATTCTGTGTAATAGAATTTTCGGATTTAGAGTGAAAAATGTGAAAGAGACGAGTTGCAGTCGGGGAATATAAAAGAAAATTTTGATCGATTTCTGACCGATTTCTGACCGATTTCTGACCGATTTCGAACAGTAATATTTCGGTTAAAAATTCGTCAGAAATCGGTCAGAAATTTCTAACGGTTATTGTATCGACGAAATTCGGTCAGAAACATCTGACCGTTTTTTGACAAATGTCGGTCCGTCAGAAATTTCTGATCATTTTGAAAATCCGTTAGAAATCCGTCAATAATTTCTGACGACAAAAAACTTGGTCAGAAAGTGCGTCAGAAACAGCCTCTTTTCTTGTAGTGTTAGTGTTAATTAATAATCCTAATATTAAGTTTTTTTTCTTCTAATATTAAGTTTATAATCATCTTACTATTAAATTACATAACAAGTGTTAATAAACGAACATGGCCTTACAACTTTGATCTCACAAACTGCCTCCATCATTGGGTCAGTCCTAGTTGTATCCAAATGAAACATTTGTTTATAGCATCTAATTTAAATATATATATATATATATATATATATATATATATATATATAAACATATGCCTCCAAATTTGTCTAAAAAGAACTCAATTAAAACATTTACTAAACTGATCACCCTATTAGTGTTTTCACATAATTACCTTCCATCTTATGTAGTATTGTTATTTGAGATAGAGAAGCTTTCGTTTGCTGGGAAGCACCACCATGAGAGAAAGAGATAATATTTTCACATAAATTAAGAAAATGATTGAAATGTATTTAAATTTTTATTAATTATTAATTGCACACATTCAATCAATAGTATTTGAGATAAATGAATCAATGCATTTATAATTAATATTTAGCCAAAAATTGTATTAAAATTTTAAAATGACACTATTTTTCTAACAAAAAAAATGTTTAAATCACACTTAATATGCAATAAAAGCGTTATTTTGGCCCAACCCTAAATAAAAGCGTTAGGTCGACATTTAGTAGACCAAATTTAGCTCTCAATGGACCATTTCTAATTAAGAAAATATTTTTTTTTTTTGATTTGGTCAAACGAAATAGGAAAACAAAAGTTTTGATTCGAAACTTAACTAGATAATCATGAGAAATACACACATTAGTTTGAAAATGTGGTGAAGAAAAGAAGATCTAAGGAAATAGTATATGCTTTTTTTATTAGATCGGTTGGCAGCTACAAGTTACCTCTCCAATAACTGTTCTGAGTTTTCTTGAATCACAAGGCACCGTTTCTCTCTTGAACATGAGACAGTGTTTCTCAAACATCTCTGTTGTAATATTTAGTCTAAAATCAAGATCGAACAAGAATGTTCTCTCCAGCCTATTCATCTCTTCACTGCTCACTCCTCCGATTTTTGCATAATACGCATTGTTGTAACAACTAAACTCCACAAAAACAAACTCTAATTATAAAGTAGGAGAGATTTTAGGTTTTTAAGTAAGAAGATACTAACTTGCGGTCCAAGAATTTGGCTGCGACCAAGAGACTAGTGATGAGAAGGCGATGAACGTTGAGTGATGTGAGACGATGAGTCATGCTTGTAGTGACTGGTCTTTCTAGATACCTCATGATGTAAGCAAAGGCTGCAACAAAGCATGCAGGGCTACAATGAGCGTATCTGTAGACTCTCTCTGTGTAGCGATGAATGTTCATCGATGGTGCTCTTGAGCCATGGAACATAGTGATCTCTTCCTCCCTGTCAATCACCAGGAGATTCAAACATGAGACCAGAGTACAAAGAAACTATATATATATGGTAAATCTCAGTTTTACATATTGACAAGACATAACTTGTTGTGTCTTGTGTGGAATGTCTTTTCATTCTTTTGAATCATCTTCCCAAGAACTGAAGCGAGAAGAGTGATGACTCTAGGAAGAGTAGAATCAGAAGGCTGATCATAATCTTCTATAAGACCTAACCATTGGAAGAGCGATGAGTTGGTGGAGTTTATAGAAGTTTCCATCTCTGCCTTGAAGCTGAACTGAGAAGTCTCTAATAATCTCTCTGGTTGTTCTTGGCTTGAGTTAACACATTGAGTGTAATGGAGAAGTGGAGAAGCAAAGTAGAAGCTTTTTGTTAAAGCTTTACAACTTTAGATTCTTTGCTTTGAGTGAAAATAATAAGGAAAAATGTATTATTCAAGTTTCATCTTTAAAATGCTTTTATATGTCATGAAAAGCCAAGAGACAAACCAAGACTAACACACTACACAATCAAGATAGCACAATCAAGACCATACTCAATAGTGTAATACATTATCTTATGAGCTTTGCACTATTGTTTCATTTCAAATTCTGTTTCTTATTTAGATACTCCCCATCGAGAATCTCTTAGGAACTATAACCGGACGCTGTCTCAGTCCACTCACCATCATCCCCATCTCAGCATCATCACACTTCCCTACACTTTCCTGCTCTTCAATGGGGACACAAGCCTCATCGCTAGCCTTGATGGCGAGAATGACCTCCTCAGCTTCCCTGCAGTTGATAGCTTCTGCGTATTCTTGTCCCTTCTAGTTGGAGAAACATAAGGTTTATTAGGTGACTTCCTTCCCAAGTCACAGTTTCTTCCTGGAGATATAAATGCTTGAAGTGTGACTCTTTTGGGAGATATGGATGACTTGCGGACCAAGTTACTCCCCTTTCTCGTTGGGGTAAATGATCTTCTGAGCTTCCCAGCAGCTGATAGCTTTGGTGGAGACTTCTTTCCCAAGGAAGCACTTCTTGTCGGAGACTTCCGAGCCAAGTTACTTCCGTTTCTGTTAGGAGAAACTGAGACCTTAGGCGGGCTCTTGATCCTGACCTGAAACTTCGATGGTGATTTGGAAGGAGACTTAATCAAGAACTTGTGTGGCGTCTCCTTTTTACTGTTCTTGCTGCTGGTGGTTATGTCACTTCTGGCTATGACCGGAGACATTGTTCTACTGAACTTAGCTTGTTGCGTGGAGGAACCAGAAATAAACAAAGGGTTCGGGAAAAGAACCGCTTTTTTAACCCAAGGTTTGTGCTTTGGTGAAACCCTATTAGCCAAATGCTGAACCTTCTCTGCTGTTTTATGTGGAGAGACGGTCTTGAACACAATTCTTGAACGAGCCCTAGGAGAAGTTGGTTCTGACCGTTTGTTCTGCTTCTCTTTCTTCCTTCTCGCTTTGATATTGCTGCTGACAGTTTCAGGGTTCTGCTCCTTGAACTTCTGATGGGTCTCAGGTGTTTTAGGGCCATCTTCTTCTTCTACTGGCATTATTGATCTCCTGGACTTTCTACTCTTCTTTGGTGCAAGGGCATCTACAATGTCTTTGGTCACCTGTGAGGCTTGTAAGATTTCGTTTACAGTCTCTCCTAGTAGCATTGCTGGTAGTGACATTTTCCTCCAGTCTCCTGCATTGAAGAAAATATTATACATTGCACAATCTGCAGAATCACAGGAACTTTTGATCCAAGAATCCCTCAAAGAAGAGCCTATTTGCCATATGCTTGTGTGTGTGAGATCAAATATAGATTTTACCTGGTGAAGAAGCTGGAAACTTTCCTATTGGAGATTTCTTGTTAGTAGCATTCTTGATTCTACAACAATTGAGTAATAACAAGTGAGAAGCTCTTATGTTTCTGTATAAGTAAAAAGGTTTGTGTTTTGTTACTTCTGGATTTACCTTAAGGTTTCTTGCTTGCATCTAAGACTAGTCTTCAAATAAGTTCTAGTGCTTCTAGGGCTAAGGTTCACACCTGAAACAACTTTGGTTCCACCTGCTATTGTGTATTGCAGCTCTTGCAGTCTTTCCATACATTTATCAACCTTCACCATATCATATATCCAAAATTAAAAAAAAAAAAACACTAAATAGTTCTCTAGCTAGCTGAGAAATATGATGACATAGCTCAAAATTGGAGGAACAAATCAGCTAAATTGACCCACTAAAGTGTCTTCTGGTTGAAAAAAATTAAGATAAAATTGTATGTCCCTCAGGTATCAAGAACATCCCATCATCATCAATGGTGGAAACTAACATAAGATCCTCATGACATGTAAACCCATTACTTACAATTCATTGGAAAAAAAAAGATAACTTATAATCCATTAAAGTTAAGATCCTTTTTAACAACTTGGGGCCAGAACACAGACAATTTCATTTGCAGTGGGTTTAGTAATGGTACTAGTTTAGTAAAGTTCCAAACGTAGTGGGAAGGAGCCTAAGAGCTGGAGCGTTTGCTAATTCTGGTGAGAAGTGGATTAAAAATAAAAAAAGTTGTAAACTTTATGCTAATGATGTACTTTAAATAGGCCAAAACATACATTACCTTATTGATTGTTTCCCTGAGAAGTTCTGAGTTGAGAGGAGGCGCCACCACCATCGCCACTTTCCTCTGCTTTTGTGGGGTGCTTGCAACCATCCTCACAAACAGCTTCTATAAATCCAGATCTCTCTCTTTCTCTTTAGACTTTTTTTAAAGAAAAACTCAGACAAGAACATAAACACTATGAATCTTCCTCAGCTTCGGACAGGGGCTTCTGTCTTAATTTGTGGTTGTCTGAATGAAAAGTCTAGTGAGAGAGTTTGAGAGCAAATAAAGGTTCTTTTTCTTTTTGTAACGGATCTTTCGTTTATTATTATTTTATTTAATTTGTATTCTCTGGTCCCCAACGGTCTATTTTTTACATAACGGCTACTTATTGTTTGTGTGCCTATTCTACTTTTTAATCTTCAAAACTAAAATTCAGAGGAAAATTTAGTGGCATGTGGGGTTACAAATACACTACCAGCCGTTTATAGTCTTTAATTAGGCTACAAAAGTGTTTTAATTTGTCATTAATTCAGATAAAATTAATCCCTGGATTCATTCATCATCATTTGTCTGCCTCTGTTTCATCTAGAGGGTCTTCAACTACCAAAACTCAAAATTTTATAGACCTCATGGAACTTGCATTCTTTGTTTATGTATTCAACTAGAGAGAAGGCATTAAGGAGCTACAACAGCTGTATCCATTTTGGCTTCCTCTGTATGGAAGAGAATACACCTCTTATCAGGTCTGTAACCTTCATCTAACATAACAGCAAACAACTCAGAGAGAACATCATGTATAGCCTCTGCTTGTGGATGCAGTTTGTCGTCAACAACAAATCTGTGTATTTGATTCTCGATTTCAATCCAACTTACACCTGTTTCTTTAGTCACTCCCATTGCTTTCATTCTCTGGATCGTCTTCTCTCTCTCCTTCCACTGTCCTCTAGATGAGTATATGTTGGCCATTAGAATATGAGGGGCTGAGCTATCAGGTGCAGACTGGAACAGCTGCTCAGCTGCATATCTCCCTGTTTCTGTATCACCGTAGAAACTACAAGCACCAAGCAGTGCCTGCCAAACCAGAGAGTCAGGTTTCGTTGGCAATGAGTCTATAAAGCTCTTTGCTTCTTCTAGACGACCAGCTCGGCCCAACATGTCAACGATACATGCATAATGCGCTGTCCTAGGCTCGATTCTGTGGACATCTTGCATCGTTTTCAAGAGTTCTTGGCCTTTGTTGATCAACTTTACATGGCTACAAGCATGGAGTAGTGACAAAAAGGTAACATCTGTGGGCTTCACGTCTTGCCTTATCATTTCTTCGTATAGTTCCAAGGCAGCTAATCCGTGACCGTGGCGTGCAAATGATGCAATCATTGAGTTCCATGAAACGTAGTTCCTTTTTGTCATTCGTCTAAAGACGCTGAGTGAATCATCTAGATCTCCACATTTCGAGTACATGTTGATAAGTCCGTTGCTAACAAAGGTGTTACCAGAGAATCTTCGTTTGATAACCAAAGAATGAAGCTGCTTGCCAAGACCCAAAGAATTATCCACAAACGAAACTCCAAGAACAGCTGAAACTACATTTGCATCAATCTCAACACCGGCTTGCAGCATTCTAATAAAGAAATGTATAGCCTCTTCCTCTGACCCGTTTTGTGCTAAACCAACTAACATCACAGTCATTGAAACTTCATCAGTTTCTTCAGTAGACTCAAATATCTTCCAGGCATCTTCAATGTTTCCACATTTAGAGTACATATCCATTAGCATACTCTCAATGCGTAACTCTGATTCAATCCCAACTTTCCACAAAAGACCATGAATCTGTTTCCCTTCAAGTACCCTCTGTGAGCCTGAACAAGCAGATAAAGCACTCAGATAAGTTACTGAGTTTGGATGCACCAATCCTCTACGCATCAAACTAAACAATCTTAGACCATCTTCATGCAACTCATTCTGTACCAAACCAGTAATCACAGCCGTCCAAGTTATGACATTTCTTTGCACCATCTCATCAAAAACCCGTCTCCCAGAAACCGAACATCCACATTTGTAATAGGACGTGATCAAAGAGTTCCCCACGGGGATCACATTGTCAAAACCGCTTAAAATAGCTAAAGCATGAATGATCTTGGTCATAAAACAGAACTCTGGTGTATCACAAACCGATAAAGCAATCGTCAAGGTTGCTTGATCAAACCCAGCGGGTCTAAGCATTCTCTTAAGCAACAAAAACCAGACTCGATCTCTCTGTTCTTCAGAAACCCATTAAACACTGTATTCCGAGAAACATTATCTATCATAGGCATTTCGTCGAACAGCTTGAGCGCATCAACTAACTCTCTGCGTCCAATATACAGAGCAAGCAAAGAGTTCCAAACAACAAGAGCGTTTCGATGGATATCAGCATCTACGGGCTCGAAAAATTCAGGGTTCTTGATAAGAGAGGCGTGGAGAGAAGGACCCAGATGAGGAAACCAGCCTTCTCTGCCGCAGATGGATAAGAGTAGGCTGATATCGACATGGTTGAGGAGAAAGGTTGAGACTTGATGACTTGGGATCTGCTGGATTAGGATTTTCGAAGTGCATAAGATGGTAGATAAGCAAGAAGGAATGTGAGAGGTCAGTTTCTGAATCACCCATCTCGAATTCATTCACCAAAGCTGAGTAATTCAAAACACTGATGAGCTCTGTTTTGCGGGAATATAATTTAATTTCTGGTCTTTGGGTTTAAATTGAGCCTCTGGAAGAGTTATTGTGTTAATTCGAGATTATTAATAAAAGCAGGACTTCTTTTGTAAACTTACATGAATAGTGTTACATTTTGTAATTTTACACAGACCATCAAATGAAACGAGTAAATTTTGGTTTTGATCCTAAAGGATAGTGTAGTGAGCTTGCAAGTAGGAATAACACTTGGTTTGGTTCGATCATGGTTTGGCTAAGGGACGAGTGTTGTTCCAGAGCCATTGCTGCGTAGGACCTTCTAACAAAGGTGAAACCTGCCAAGGAAACATCAATAGGTTTAAAAACTGATGCTGTAAGTAAAAGTAAAGCCATGTGTTGATATGATCTGGGCTTGATAGGCACATGTAGGTCTCGTGTGGACTAACCTTTTCCCAGACTTCAGCGTGGTAACTATTAAGCCAGTCAATCTCAGCATGAGATAGTAAAGAAACATCAACCATTTTTGTCTGCATGGTTTGGTGAGCGAGAATCGTGTGAGACAAAAGAAAAGTGAGAAGCTAGAATATTATTTATAAGTCACTATGTACCTGAATGGGGAAGAATGTAAGCTTCTCAAATCCAAGGTAGGTGGCACCACCAAAGCGGTTAGGTGTTTCAGCATCTTTCACATGAAGGAGATTCTGCAAAAGCAAACCATATAACTGTTAAGTAACTAATATGATACATCTTATAACGACAATCATGGAGTGTTGACCAAGTCCCACCTCAATTCTGATTCCAAAAGCATGGTCTTCATAATATCCTGGTTCATTGCTTACTATCATGCCATTCTGAATAGGGGTCATGTTTCCATACCGAAAGCTAATACTTTGAGGACCTTCATGCACATTGAGTGCAGCACCTACACCGTGTCCTGTCCCTGTAAGGCAGATAAAATATCAGATCAACATGAGTTCCCTTAACAAAAAAAATGTTCTGTGAAGAAAGCTCAAAAGGCAGAATAGAGTTTAGTTGTTTACCATGGCGGTAATCAAGTCCGATTTTCCATAGAGAGGAGCGTGCAAACCCATCCAAGACAAAACCAGGAGTACCTTCTGGGAACACGGCTCGATCAAGAGCTATATGACCCTACAACCGAAAAACAATCAGACAAAGGCATCCCACAGAACTCTGTTTGTTCAAGAAAGATGGGGGAAAGAAGAGTCAAATCACACACCTGCAAAACTCGGGTGAAACATTCTTTTTCTCGGGCAGAAGGTTTACTAAAATGTGCTGTTCTGGTGATATCTGTTGTTCCATCGACATATTGAGCTCCACTATCGAGTAAGAAAAGTTTTTGAGGGTCTACACGACTGCAGCTCTCTGGCTCTGGCTTATAATGAATAATAGCTCCATTTGCACCGGAACCTGGAGGAATAATTTGAGGAAAGGAATGCACATTAGTCACTGAATGTATATTAATTATGTATTGAGAAGCAGTAGCAAGGATGAAAATAACCATACCACTTATAGTATCGAAGCTTGTATCCATAAACCCATCCTGCACTGAACGGAATTTCAGGAGCTTGTCGGCGACATCTACCTCTGTTAGGTTTTCATTCTTGTGAACTTCTTCTTCCAGCCAAGCCCAGAAATGAGCTAGAGCAGCAGCATCCCTGCATAATATTTGGTCAGCCAAATATATTTAACATTAGGAAGTACAAAAGAACAATCTTCCATAAATACTTGAAGCCTCTAAAAGCAGTTGAATTAGGCAAATATGGTATTGCAACGAGTCCCTTTACCTCAAGTGAGAGCTCTTCATCCCCTGTAGCTCTGCATCATTTTTAATGGCTTTTGACCAGGAAATAGGAGACTGCATGTAAATGCCAGAGGGTTTCGCTGGGTATCCGTTGGACCCATCAGTACCCTTTGTCTTAGATTTTTCTTTGCTTCCGAGCTCCATCGAATATTTCTCACACGCAGCTTTGTAGGTACTAATGATAGCTACGTTGAGGGTTGATGGATCCATCAAGAGCTGAGCTCCTCGCGCTGCCAGACTGATAAACTCAAAGTGAGGTAAAGTACCATTCTAAATAGAGCAGGACGGATTTTTCTTTCACTGAAACGTATAATGGACATGGACGATCAAATTCTTACCTATCTATTTCTTGAAGAATGGAGTCATAAGGTCTGAGTTCAATCCCTGCGCTTTTCAAATGTTCTTTCACCTCAGCATTTACTTTGACATTATCTACAAAGAGCTTGGCTTGGTCAACCTCTACAATCAGATATGAGTACATAACAGGTGAATGTGGAACATCGCTCCCTCTCTGCAAGTAAAAAGAGGCACAATACGATATCAATGCTTTGGTTGCTAAGTGAAGAAAAAATGCAATTAGTATAGTGACAACGGTACTACATAGATCTGGAGTATTACCAGATTAAGCACCCATGCAATCTCATCAAGCATGGATATCACTATGGCAGATGCGCCAGCATCCATAATTGCATTTCTCAGAGACAACAATTTCGATGCCACGTCTACACCAGCATACTTCAAGTCATGTACCCTAATTTGTTTGCTTGGAGGCTTTGGCCTCGAGTCCTTCCATATTTCATCCACAAGGTTTACATTGTACAGGTAAACCAACTCATGGTTCTTCTTTGCAATAGCCTCCTTCAATTCCTCAGCAGCATCGGCAGAAAAAAGGAACTGCTCCCTTCATGAATTCCAAAGTATTGTAAATACAAATTACAAACTAAAAACACCAAATCATATTATTTGCCTCATTCAAAGAAGTTATGTTCTCTAGATTCAATGGTTTATACTCTATCAAACTTTTTATGTAAATTCAAAATAACATAATGATGAAAGGAACAAAAAACGACTTTCCAAGTTTGTAATTGAAGCGTTCTAGATTCAAGGACATATTAGATACTAGAGCACAATTTAGAAGGTTCGAGAGCAGCTTACAGGGTCAATACCAACTCTTCCACCAGAAGCCAAAACATCAGCAACCCATTCACTTGCCGTAGGGACTCCCGGGTTACCAGCACGCATGAGAGTCCAACTAGAGTTTAACTGCTTCTCAGCCTTTAAACAAAAAAAAAAACATTTTCCTTTTCAAATGTCTGTAAAAGATGGCAATTCAAATATTACAAACAGATTAAATGAACTATGATCAGAACCTGAAGAAAATAACGGCCATCTGTCCATAGAACAGCCTTATCCTTGGTAACAACAGCGGTACCAGCACTTCCTGTAAACCCTGATATAAAAGCCCTCCTCGCATAACACTCTGCTATAAACTCGCTCTAGCACCAATATGAAGACAAACCACACTCAAGCCATTAAAATGAAACACCGACGAAGTTTATGAATCCAACTTAGAAGCAGAACAAATTGTCTATCTTCCCGCACAGACAAATGTTTTCTTTTTATTAACCCGTCTATCTGGCGGGCCGAGACCCAACCGACTATCCCCTTGACCTGACTCATACAAATGTTCCAAGCAACAAATAATAATAGATGATCTTAAGCTCCTAAAGATCTAAACTTTCAGCGAGACATCTCAAAGAACAACACATTAATGTCTGGAAACAAAGACATATGTTAATGAAAACATGAGCTAATTGTAATAAAGAGCAAAGCAGTTACCATAACGTTCTCGTTTGAATCAATAACAAGTTAAAAAATAACAAACCTGATGAGCATCTTGTGAAGGTATGATGTAAGCATCGATTCCAACACCAGGCTTAGAAAACTGTTGCCGGAGCGCGGTGAGCTTCTCGTCCACTACTACTTCGGCTCGGGCCTTTCGAATCTCTTTGGATGACTTTGCGGTGAAGGAGGAAGAGCCGCTGCTACTAGCTTCACACCTTACGCCGAGAAGATGATTGTGAGGTAGTTTCCGGTGGATCAAAGGAAGCGATTTGAAATTGCGGAGAAACGGAGAGTGAGAGTAACGGGAAGTGAAGGAAACGAGCCGGTTCAGAGACGGCGACGAAAGGGTTAGAGGAATCATCGCCGGCGATAGCAGGAGATTCACACAACGACTTGGAGGAGATGATAATGAATGTGTATATCTAGTGATAAATTGCAAACCAACCCCCGTATTATTTGTAAATCTTATGTAACGTATTAACGCCAATGTTAGTGAAAGGCCCGGCCCGTGTATTATTTGTAAATCTTATGTAACGTATTAACGCCAATGTTAGTGAAAGGCCCGGCCCGTGTATTATTTGTAAATCTTATGTAACGTATTAACGCCAATGTTAGTGAAAGGCCCGGCCCGTGTATTATTTGTAAATCTTATGTAACGTATTAACGCCATGCTAATTGAAAGGCCCGGCCCATTATATTTGACTGTTCAAAGCAACTAAGCAAGAACAAAATTTTGAGCCCATAAAAACGATACAGTATACACATTGACAAATCTAGAAATAGAGTCAATCATTATATTTAATGAAACTCATGTCCACTTAGTTTTTTTTTTTTTTTGTCATCAAAATACAGACTCATCTAGACTCTGTAAAACCAAACTGGATGATCCGTGTCCATGTGAACGACGAAGGACTGTTGTTTCCTCGCACTCCGTGCAAGACTATCTGCCCTTTTGTTATGTGTTCTTGAAACATGGAGGATCTCTGAGCGGTGGAAGTGAGTACGGAGACTCTTAATATCCTCTAGGTAATTTGCAAAAGCTGGCCATTCCTCAGGTGCTGAAACCATCTGCACCAATTGACTGCTGTCTGTTGCAAAAGTAACATCATATTGTCGGAGATTTTTCATACATTCCATGGCCCAGATGAACGATTCTAATTCCGAGTGCAGAGGGGAGAGGCTAGCTCTCGTATTCCTCGCTCCCATTAACCCTTGAAACCCTTCCAGTGTATTATACCATCCTTGTCCCGAAATCAGGTCTCCCTCTTTCCATGATCCATCTGTGAAGCACCATCGTCCTGGTAAATTAGGTAAATCACTAATCGCGTTAGGCCGTGGCTGAAGACTGGCACTGGCCAAAGTCATCTGGGCCTCACTCCATAGAGTCGATTCTGTCACTGCCAATTGTAGTGTATCCCGAGGATCCACATCTAGGTTACTGAAGACCTTGTTGTTTCGAGCTTTCCAGATGTACCATAAAATCCATGCAAACCGATGATCCTCCATTTGTGGGTTGATTCGCCAAAACAAATGATCTAAGTTAGTGAAGAGGGCATCTGATGGAAATATATTAGGGCTTAGCGGAATGTCAGATAAAGCCCAGACTTGGAAAACAGGTGGACATTCAAAAAATACGTGATTGATTGTTTCCTCCGCTACCCCACATCTTTCGCAGTGTAAGTCCCCTTTCATCCCTCGCGCTTGCAGATTTTTCCTCACCGATATACAACCCGTAACTAGTTGCCACAAAAAGTGTTTTAGCTTTGGAGCACATTTGACTTTCCAACATTGTGCCTTTAGGGCATCTACCGTAGGTCCCAAAACTTGTTGAGGTCTTTCTCCATCTGGGTAAACTCGTTGTATTTGATAGCCAGATTTGACAGTATATTTTCCATTCTTTGTAAAGTGCCATCCATCCTTATCTTCCATTTGTATTCTACTTAGCGGAATACTCTCTATGATTTGGGCATCCTGAGGGTGGATCAAGTATCGTATTGCCGGAACATTCCAAGTCCTTGTGTCAGCATTGATGAGTGAATCCACAGTGAGATCAGGGTAACTATTTGGTTGAATTGTGTTTGCTGGTCTCGGGCGAGTGGTTGGAAGCCATGGATCATTCCATACTGAGATGGATGATCCTGTTCCCACCCGTTTGATTAGTCCTTTGCTAACTAGAGATCTAGCAGAAGTAATACTTCGCCAGCCATAGGATGGCGAAAAAGAACAGATTGGATCCAGGGGTGATGCATTCCTGAAATACCTTCCTTTAAACACTCGGGCGAAGAGAGAATCCGGTTTCTCAATTAACCTCCATAGTTGTTTTCCCAGCATTGCGGTGTTGAAATCCACCATGTCTTTAAAGCCTAATCCACCCTCTTCTTTATTTAGGCATAGTTTATCCCATGATTTCCAATGCATCCCTTTAGTATGCCCACCAGAACTCCACCAGAATTGTGCGACTGCACTTGTTATTTTTTTCGTTATGGTTTTTGGAATTCGGTAACAAGACATCACATGATTTGGTAGAGCTGTAAGTACTGATTTTATAACTACCTCCTTTCCTCCTTTGGTAAAATATCGAAAAGTCCAACCATTGACCCGAGAATGTAAACGATCTTGTACAAATCCAAATACTTGAACCTTCGATCCTCCCAAGCTTTCGGGTATGCCCAAATATGATCCCATTCCTCCCAGATTTTGAATTCCTAGAGTGTCTCTGAGTTCTTGTCTGGTATTTTCCTCAATTCGGTGTCCAAATTGTATTGATGACTTCTGGAAATTGATCAATTGCCCCGAAGCCATCTCATATTCCTTGAGAATCCGTAAGATAGTCAAACATTCCTCTTTTTGTGCCCGACAGAAAAAAAGACTGTCATCTGCGAATAGGAGGTGAGAAATTGGGGGACATGCCCGTGCCACCTTCATTCCTGTCAATTGCTTATTCCTCTCTGATTTTTTAATGTTTACAACCAATGCTTCAGTGCACATGATGAAGAGGTAAGGCGATAGCGGGTCTCCCTGACGAAGACCTCTCTTTGGTGTAATAAGTCCCTTCGGCTGACCGTTTAAGAGGACTCTGTATTGTACTGATGAAATACATTCCATCATAAGTTTTATCCAGTGGGGATCAAATCCCATTCTTCCCAGTAGCGCTTGTATAAATGTCCACTCCACTCTATCATATGCTTTGCTCATATCCGTCTTTATCGCCATATATTTATTCTGGCATGATCTATTTGCTCTCAATGCATGAAACATCTCCTGTGCGATGAGTATATTGTCTGATATCAGTCGCCCTGCCACGAAAGCGGACTGTGTTTCCGAAATCAACGACGGTAAACATGATTTTAGTCGTTGACACAAAAGTTTCGAAACTATCTTATATCCAACATTACACAAACTTATCGGCCGTAGCTCCGTCATCCGTGTTGGTCTCGTAGATTTTGGGATGAGACATATATTTGTCAAATTTAGCCTTGGATCCAAATTTCCTGTTGTTAAAAAATTGTTAACTAGCTCCACCAGGTCAGTCCTTAAAATATGCCATGAGTGTTGGAAGAATAGTGATGTCATGCCATCTGGTCCAGGAGCTTTTTCTAGGTGCATCATAAAAAGTGCTTGTCTGACCTCCTCCTCCGTAGCTACTCTGAGAAGTCTCTGATTTGTTTCTATTGTAATTGATGGAATGATCTCCTCCAAAAAACCCTCCATCTCCGTAGGTGATGTCGTAGAGAATAACTCATTAAAATAATCTACTGCGACCTTTTCCACTCCCTCTTCCTTAGTTATCCATTGTCCTTGATCATCATATAATCCAACTAATCTATTCCGAGCCCGGCGTTGCTTAGTTAAAGCATGGTAAAATTTTGTATTTAAATCTCCTGAGGCATGCCACATATTCCGACTTTTTTGTTGCCAAAAACCTGCTTCATCTTTATAAGCTTCCTGTAATTTTCTGGAGATGTCCATAATCTCATCCTGGGTCATATTATCATCTGTTTGGACTTCTTCTAGTGCTTTCTCTAGTTCCTCGATCTTTTCCTTTCCATATGGTGGATTATTTTTCCTCCACCTTGCAATCTCATGTCGGCAATTACCTATCTTGCTGATAAAGTCCGATGCATTCCTCTCCTGGGGCCCATTCCATCCTCTCTCAATAGATTCCATCAGGCCATCTTGCCCTATCCACCGTTTGTCAAACCGAAATTGTCCACGTTTCCGACCGATCTTATTATCAAGGTGTGCAACAATCGGACGATGATCTGACGAAATCAACCCCAGATATTCCGTATGTGAGCACGGAAAAATTGTATGCCATTCTTCATTTGCCAGAGCCCTATCCAAGCGACATCGAATCATGCCCTTCCCCCGTCGTCCTTGCCAAGAAAGTTTGTTCCCTCGTGCCGGAAATTCAATCAACCCCGAGTTTCTGATCATGTTGTTAAAAGGGAGAAAATATGCCGCCGACCTCAGTATTCCACCTTCTTTCTCATGATTTCCTGTTATCTCGTTCAGATCGCCAATGATAAACCATGGTTCTGATCTTGCTAAGCCATATCTTGTTAATCTTTCCCATACCTGTTCGCGCAACTTTATCACCGGATCACCATAGACGAAAGTAAGAAAAGCTTTCTTTCCTTGGATTTCTGCTTCCACATCAATCATCCGCTTGCTAGTGTATAACACCTTTATTTGGTATTCATTATTAATGTCCACTTAGTTAATACTAATACTTTAGCATGTAAAACATCAATTTCATAAACTGTAGAAATAATAAAATAAGAGTAATACCCTGAGATAGACATAAACAATTTATAACCAAAAAATTTTTTTTAAAAAAAACAACCAAATTTTTTTTTGTTAAAAAATATAAATATACATTTATATTTATTGGGTCAATTAATGTATGTTTAGGGTTTAAAATTAAGGATTGAGAATATGAGATTTTGGAGGTGAAATTTCAAACTAAAAAAATATCTTAAATTTCTTTTAAAAAATATATATTTTTGTCATTTTTTTTATTGAGTTCTATTTTTGTGACAAAAACTTCAAAAATGTTGATTTGACAGATTTGCCTATAAAATAATTTTGAATGTTTTCTTTCATAAATTATACTTTGTGTTAATTAACTAAGATTATCTTTTGATTAATCAAATTCTGACATAATAATTTTTATTTTTTCCATATTAAAATTCTCATATTTTTAAATATAATCCTCTGCTTCCAATACCACAATCAACTCAAGTAAAACTAAGATCTCGACGGTTATAAATGCTTACTCCACGTGAACGTTCAGGATTAGCTTCTGAATATTCAGAGTGAAACCAAAAAAAGGAAGAAAATAATAGAAAATGACAAATGGCAAATTTGTATTGGCTAAAGAGGTCCTTCTATTCAAGTTTCGCGGCAACATCTCTTCTCATTTTCTTTTCCTAATTGTATCTCTCTCCCTTATCTTTTTTTTTTTTGTTTCAAAACCTTCTCTCTCTAAAACCCTTAAGTTTCAAATTTTGTCATCGATCTCTCTTTTTGAAAGTAAAAGGCTCCTGCTTTCTCACTCCACACCTACTGCGTTTCGCTTTCTATGTCTGCTCGTCGGCGTCTAGTCCCTCTCCAAGTCACGTAATTGGTGAGTGGATCGTTTGTGGATGGATCTGTTCTCTTCGATTAGGGTTTTTCAAAGCGGTTTCCTTTTTTTTCTTCAATCGATTCTCTACACTTCTGTGTAAGCTCTTCGTTCGTGGGTTTTGAATCTAGTTCCATTTTTTCTCAGCTGGGAGTTTTAAAAGTTCACTCGATTGAAGTTTGTTTTTTTTTCAGTTTTTTTTTTGAAGAATCTGTTTCAGATTTGTAAAGTCTGCGTTTTTAGCTTCGATTTTGTGTTTCTGTTTAAACTTCTAAACTCATTTCCTTAAAATTTGACTCCTTTGTGAATGAATTTTCGTGTTCTCGTGATCTCTAAAGTTGGGTACTTTTAGTTTTTTTTAACACCCAAAGCTAAATCTGATTCCGATTTTCGTTTATTTCCCGCTTCTCGATTCTGCAGATACTGTTATTTATCTTCCCCAACAGTACTTTTTGTTTGATCCAAGATTTGGGTTATAGTTTTTTTTAGTAAAGTTTTGATTTTTTTGAAATCTATTACTTTGGTAAAATGTCCATGCTTTAGAGAGGAAGCTAGATTTGTTTAATCAGTTTAGTAACATATCTTTGTTCATGTCTGTTTAGAAACCTGCAAATGGCACCGGCGGTTAGGAAGTCGAGGAGTGTGAACAAGCGTTTCACCAATGAACCCTCGCCGAGAAAAGATGCTGGCAGCTCCAGAAAAACTAAGCAGCGTGTGAGTATTTTTGTCTTTATTTCTGAATGTTGAATAACTTGGTGTTACTCAGATGTATAATTAACTTTGCTCATCGTAGAAGATGAAACTGTCTGACAAGCTGGGACCTCAATGGACCAAAGCAGAGCTTGAGCGTTTCTATGACTCCTACCGAAAGTACGGGCAGGATTGGAGAAAGGTAAGTTAATCCCTTGACTCACATTCGTTTATCTGAGTTTCAGTGGTCTCAGAGTTCTGAAGACTATTTTTTTGGTCCAGGTGGCTGCTGCAATTCGGAATAGCAGGTCTGTTGACATGGTGGAAGCCCTTTTTAACATGAATCGGGTACGAGTCAATACATCTTTTTATCTCAGTTAGTATGCGATGTGGCAAGTTTTGTTTTTCCATGAATCTCAGTTTTGTTTACCGAATCTCATTACAGGCATATTTATCTCTTCCGGAGGGAACTGCCTCTGTAGCTGGCCTCATTGCTATGATGACCGATCATTACAGTGTCATGGTGAGAATTCTATTTAACTACGGCTGGCACACCAATGACATTCGGTAAAGTTTACTGTAGATGAGAAAATGAAATTTTGCGGTTGAAAATGTGGGTGGTTGGTGATATAACCTCCAGTTATTTGCGTGAGTAGACAGTAAAAACTATCAAACTCTGAGTTTTGTGTTACCCTATGTGGCAACCTGTTGGGTCAGTTTGATAAAGTTATGTGGACTGGTGTGTAACACATTCTTATTTCTTCTAGGAAGGGAGTGGCAGTGAAGGAGAAGGCCATGATGTTCCAGAAGTACCGAGGACACAGCAAAAGCGCAAACGTGCAAAACCTCAGCTTAGTGATTCTCGAGAGGAAGTAGATAGGCAACATCCAGTTGCGTCAACTGATGGATGTCTCAAGTTTTTGAAACAAGCACGAGCTAATGGTAAAGTGCCTACGCTGTATTAACTCATCACTCTCCTAAATATTACTCTCATTTGAAGGAAGCCAATCAAATGGTTACTGTATGATATTCCTATTCATTATATCCTTTAACTGGGTGAGGAAGTTGATAAATTGTTCTGCATTTTGTTATTGTGTTTTCTACTTCAGCATTTAAAAGTTGGCCACCTGACTAGTATCTGATAACTAATACGTTCAAGAATGAGTAAATTTGATTCTTAACTCATGTAGGAACTCAGCGACGTGCCACTGGAAAACGTACACCTCGTGTTCCTGTACAAACTTCACGGGATGATGGGGAAGGCTCTACTCCACCAAATAAAAGAACCAGAGAGCAACTTGATGCCAATGATGATGTTGCACATTTTTTAGCATTAACATTAACAGACGCATCCAGAAGGGAAGGGTCTCCACAAGTTTCCGAATCACCAAATAGAAGAACAGAACCCAGCGACAACTCGCCAATAAAGAGCTGGAGGAAAATGGTAACTCTCAAGCCCAAGGAGCTTAAAGCAGTTATCCTTTTATTTAGTTTCTTGGGGGATCTTGATTTACTGATCAACACAACTCAACTTTGTCCTTTGACCAGTCGCGAACGAGAAAAGCTCAGTCGTTGGTGGGAAGTATCCGAGAAAAGAAGCTTGAATCTGATAGAGATGATGCATTGTTGATGGATACGGAAGGAGTTGGCGAAATGGAGGTTCCACGGAAGGGGAAAAGGGTCTACAAGAAAAGAGGCAAAGTCGAAGAAGCAGAGTGTAACTATTCTGATGACAATGGAGGGGCATGCAGTGCCACTGAGGGGAGCAGAATTAAATCAAAGAGACGAAAGGCGGGTGTTGAAGCCTCAAGAGGGACATATTCACCGCGCAGCCCAAAGAAAAGAGATAACAAACTTACTACGGGAGGTATAGTCTAATGATAATCGTTTAACTTGCGGCCTGATTACAGTTTCCAAGAATATGTTCCCATGTTAGCCCTTTCTGTCAGGAAAGTTAGAAATATGTATCATCTCTTTTTGTTTACAAGCTTTACTGTTGTAAGATTTGATTGATTATGTTTTCTGCATTGTTCACTCAAAATAAGCATACATCATCTTATGCATATGTTGGGAATCTGAAACTTAATGCTTGTATTTTCTTGTGTAGATGAATTTGATGCTCTGCAAGCCTTGGCGGATTTGTCAGCTTCATTACTACCGGCAGCATTGATGGAATCAGGTGAGCTTTGTGTGGTTTGCTTGTAAGTTAAACCATGTCACCCAAATATAACTGAAACTCATGCTTTTTTTCTCAGTGAGTATGTAGATTGGGTTAAAAAGAAGAGCCTGATATTACTTTAATTCTACAGTTTTTATCATTGCCTCATATAATATTGTACTATATTGCATTGGGTCCAGAATCATCTGCTCAGTTGAAGGAAGAGAAAATACAAAACGACATGGACGAGAAATCTAGCTCACCAGAAGCCACGTCCACAGGAAGTCATGGGGAAAAAGCAGATTCAGAACCAAATGATAGTCTCCTTCATGCAATTTCTGCTATTGGGAATGCTGCTTACAGTAGAAAAGCAAAATCTTCAAGGCAACCATCCACTGATTGTAATGATGTTCCCACGGATAAGCTAGAACCGGAGGCTGCTAGTTGCAGTTTAAAAAGGAAGCGGAAACCAAAGGTTAGCAAGATAGTTCGCTCAGTTTTCTATTCACTTTCTTCTTGGCATCTTGAGCTAAATATATGAATTGTGTTTTAATTTTCAGAAGCTATGGGATGAAGCTCCAGCTGATTCTACTAGGAATAAATCCATAAACAAGCAGGTATTGTATGTCTTGACTTCTACATATTGCTTCATTTGTGCATTAACTTTTAATCATAGTTAAATCTCTGATCTTGTGATTACTATCCTTTTAATCAAGTTCGAGATCCTTGACAAGGATTCAAGTTTGTGCTTCTGAAGAAAACATTCACTCATATAATTTGGTTTATTGTGTTGAAGGAATTGGCTCAAGAAGACCTTATTATGAAGTCTTCGCTCAGAACAAAACGCTCTGGTCAAGGCCCCTCTCAGTCAAAACAGTTCAAAGCTGTTAAGGAGTTGGAGGAATCTACTACAACGAGCGATAAGAAAAGATCTGCGATGGATGTAGAAGTGGCAACTAAAGAAGTTTCTGATTCGGGTCCAGCCAGTTTACTGCAGAAGCCTCCAAACAGGCGTAAGATGAGTCTGAAGAAAAGCTTACAGGAAAGGGATAAATCTTCTGAACTCATGCATAAAGCTTCGCGTAGCTCGAGATCTCTTTCAGAGCAGGAGTTGTTATTAAAGGTGGAGCCTCTAACTTCGTTTCTCTTACACACATTCAAAATCTTGTTTTGATATTTGTTTATTCCAATTTCAGGATAAGCTTTGTACTTCCCTATCTCATCCCTTGGCACGTCGAAGGTGCATATTTGAATGGTTTTATAGTGCTATCGACCATCCCTGGTTTGCAAAGATGGAGTTTGTCGATTACCTAAACCACGTAGGACTTGGTCACATTCCTGGACTTACTCGTCTTGAATGGAGCGTCATTAAAAGGTTTGTTCAAGTTTGTAGATGAGAATGCTCCCAGAGAATATATATATATATATAGATTTTAAAAAGGTTGCTCTTTCTTTTCTTTTTTGCAGCTCTCTTGGTAGACCCCGAAGATTCTCTGAGAGATTTTTACAGGAAGAGCGGGAGAAACTCAAACAGTACCGTGAGTCTGTGAGAAAGCATTATACAGAGCTTCGAACAGGTGCTAGGGAAGGGCTTCCTACAGATTTGGCTCGGCCATTAGCAGTTGGGAATAGAGTCATTGCCATCCATCCCAGAACACGAGAGATTCATGATGGGAAAATTCTCACTGTTGACCATAGCCAATGCAACGTTCTGTTCGACGACTTGGGCGTTGAGTTAGTTAGGGTAAATTCAAATAGTATACCAGTTCCATTCACACTTTCCAATCTTGTATGATTTGTAGATAATAAAGTCTTAAGTTGTTTGATCGTCTCCTTTTTCAACAGGACATTGATTGTATGCCTTTAAATCCATTGGAATACATGCCAGAGGGTCTGAGGAAGCAAGTTGATAAGTGCTTGTCCATAAAGAAAGAAGCACAGCTAAGTGGTGTGTCTGTTATATTCCCTCCATGCGGACTTGAAAGTGTCGACTTTTCCATGAATCAATCTCTGAATCAGGTAGGGGAAGATGTAATTGAGTAGTTCTGTCAGTGCCACTTACCTTCTTAGATCTTTTTGTACATACTCTGTATATCTTATGGATAACACATTGATTCTCGACAGGGTGATATGATTGCTCCCATTCTGCATGGTAAAGTATTAACCAACACTAGTAGTAGCCCACATCAGACCAATCAGCTATGTCCCATAAATTATAGCAAAGGACGTGAAGCTGAGATTCAACGAGCACTTGCTCTACAGCATGCTTTAGATGAAAAGGTAATAGGATCAAATTAAAGGGCATTGCTTGCCCACGGAAACTCTGCCTTGTGTTTAACTTAAACTAGTTTATATTTGTGCTGTCTGACAGGAAATGGAGCCTGAGATGCTTGAAATTGTCAAGGGTTCAAAGACAAGAGCGCGAGCAATGGTGGATGCAGCTATAAAGGTATTGATTCAGCCGCTCTTATATATTCTCTTGTAACATACATATGGCTTGCCAAGTTGTCACTTTACGGTTCTAGGCTGCATCATCTGTGAAGGAAGGAGAAGATACCATCAAAATGATCCAAGAAGCCTTAGACATGGTTGGCAAACCTCAGCCGTTGCGCAGCTCTATTGTCAAACATGAAGAGCATGCAAATGGCGGCATAGAGCATCAACAAAACCCATCTCCCTCAAACTCATCAAAGCCTATGGCTAACAACGATTTCATCTCACTAGATGGTTCAGAGAAAAACGAGGCTCAAATGCCTGCAGAGCTAATCACATCCTGTGTTGCCTCTTGGCTCATGATTCAGGTAATCATAAAATTGCTTTGCATACCCAACGAGGTCACCTGGAAGCCTTTATGAATCTATAATACTAAGTTTTGACTTGTGCTTGGTACTAACTATCTTTTTCTGGGCATTGAAATTAGCTCTCGAAGTTTTAATTCTCTGCTTATATTCTCATGTTACCAGATGCCACTTGACCTAGACAGTGTTGGGTACATCACTCATCTTTCTCGTGACTTGCAGATGTGCACGGAGAGGCAGTACCCTCCAGCTGATGTGGCACAGCTTATAGACACAGCAGTTACAAGCTTGCAGCCTCGATGCCCCCAGAACCTACCTATCTACAGAGAAATCCAAATGTGTATGGGACGAATCAAGACTCAAATCATGTCTTTAGTACCAAGTTGAAAGGCCAACTCATTTGGGTTAGTGTTTTTTTAGGGAAGTCCATTCTCCTTTTAACTTAAGAATAGATTATGGCATCTTCACCTGACAGAAAGGGTGTTAGAAGTTCATGGCTTCAAGATAACAGCTTGACCAGAGGTATGTTAGTTACTGTAATCAAGCTTAGCGTAGGAGCTTTTGGTTCTGTAACTTGAGCTGATGCTTATGGTTTTTATATAATTTTCCATCAATGTCTTTTTCGCCAGTTTCAAGTTAAGTCAGAAAATCCTCAACTAGTAAAAGTCAAACAGAATATTCTTACTGTTTTCAAAGTAAAAACAAAGATTAGACAATCAGATGAATTAGAATGTCTAGTACAAACATAGAAGCTTTAACTTTTGTAGCTCTTTAGATTGCACGAGGAGGTTTCTCAAGCAATGCAGAAAGATAAACTTCATCCTTTGATTTAGGTGAAATAGCCCACTTGTGTTTCTTGTACCTAAACTGCAGGAACATGTACATATAGTCATCAAGATCCTTCTTGTTACAGAAGAATCTATCAATCCACAGTAACCCACCTGGTCTCAGCACTCTATCCCAATCATATAACATGAAATCCATCAGAAGAAGATCTAACCAACCGTCCATTAACCCAGCAGTATGGATCATATCCATAGTATTGTCGAAAAACGGTAGCCTCTGGTTCAATGAGATGTACAAAGGGATCAAACCTCTCAATGCAATCATCTCACTGAAAGGAGCTCCCAAGTTCAGAGCAGTAGTGACAATAGTTACATTCTTCTCTCTCATTCTTGCTGCAAATGTTCCTGTCCCAACACCAACATCCAAACCAATCCTAATCTCACCTGGCTTCACTCTCAAAACATCATCAATCTTGAAATCAGCTAACAGAGTACTGTTCTTGACCCATTTAGTACTCTCTTTCTCCATTTCGAAACATCCAGTGCATTTTGTGTAACCCCTTTTAGGGTTCTTACTTGACAGGCACGCGAAGTTCCTGCACTGGTAGTTTCCCCACCTTACGTTTCTATCATCAGGAAGCTTCCATAGGGACTCGTTGATGGGATAAGGCTTCTGGTAAGTCATTGATGCTCTTGTTAAGCACCGTCTTCTAGGCAACGGGTCACACCCGTTAACCATAAGCTTCTGTGCTAAGTTCCAATCATCATCACAATACGCTCCAACATCATAATCCATATACTTCTCTAACTCCATCTTCATCAACACACATGCATGACCTATTGTGTTGTAAACTCTCTCTGTTCCAAACATGTTTACCTTCCCAACACGATTCTCCTTGGGGGTAATGTACTTCCTTATCTCCTCAATGAGAAACTTGTTGATCAAGGGCTCTTCCTTCTCCGTTGAGTTCCTGATTCCTTCAGGTTTTGGTAAACGGATTTGCCTTAAACCGATATGAACATGATAAAACGGCTTCATTACTTCATCTTCAAGAAACTTCTTGATCTCTTTCTTGCTTCCGTCTTTGCTCTTCTCCATCTCTTTAGCCGTATTCTCTAGCTTGTCATACAAGTTATCCATCTTTTCAAGGACATCATCAACGCGATCATGCAGCACCTTTAGGTCGAATCCTTCAGTTTTTACTTCTTTGATTGTGTAGATGGTACGGCAAATATCTTCATTGTGCAAGAAGTAACCAGCAGAATGGAATCTATAGAGACATGAGAGGCTCACAGTGATCACTAGCAACCCTAGGATCACTTGTAACCCTGCCATTAACCTTCCTAATCTCCATCTCGGCAAACAAGATCTCCCCATAAGTTCTTTCACTGATTGGCTCTAATCTTGACCTGAGTAAAACAGAGGAAAATGTAAACCTAGACAGAAGCTAAGGCCAAGTTCATATCTAAGAACATTGGAAATAGTATAGACAGAAGTGAAAGGTGAAGAAAGACATTATTACCAGATAAGAAGTGATGTTCCTCTGATGTTTTGATGGAAACCTTTCCTCTCTGGTTTCTCCAAGAAAAGCTGAAGATGTTCATGAGTTTGCTTTTACAATCTCTAAAGTTAAACACTATTTGAGATCCGAGAGCTGCGGGGGAAAAGAGTGTTGTTGTGTCTGCTTGAAGAAGTAAAGAGCTGGAGATACTTCAAGCTGAAGCCTAAAGCTGACTTATTGTGACTGTTAGTTTTTTTAGGACAAGATCCACTAAGTGACTACTCTGCTTTCACCAACGTGCCTAATCCCTTAATCTTCGGTCTTGAAAAGTCAACCGTAAGTACAAAGCTTACCCACTTGCCTAATATCTACATATATTATGTACATTATTCTTGAAATCTTGGCCAATATTGCACTTTTAATATTTTTGATTTTTTAGTACTATATTTAATGACACGAATCTAGTGGAATTTTTAATTAACTGATAAGAATATAATATTTGCAAAATTTTGGTATTGACCGGATCCAACCATTGCAACGGACCAGAATCTATTTTATTTGTGAAACCAGACCAAATTAAAATTCTTCAATATCGGAAAAAATCATGTTTTAGAATAAAAATAGTTTCAAAAATATATAATTTTTACATTTTTAATACATTAATTATTAGTAAAGTATTAACTTCAAAAACAATAATTAAATTTATTGAAATTTTATTAGTTTAAATTATAATAAATATTTAACTACAGAATATATATATATTAGTGATCAAATTTAATTTTTTAAAATATGTCTAAAATTTTCAAAATGTACATCTTTTGTAACTGAGAAAGTATTCAGTACTCCTTCCGTTTTGAAAAGATTTATGTTTTAAAAAGAAATTGTTTCAAAATGATATATTTTTAAAATTTTCAGTGCATTAGTTAAATATAAACTGTAAATTTTAAAGTGTTTAATAAAAATTTATTGGTTAAAAATTGAAAATAATTAACTACAAAAAATAATACATTAATAACTAAAATTTTATATGTTTTTTTAATAATCATGTTCTAAAAGATACTTTTTTTTGTAACAGAGGGAGTAACATTGTAAGGGTGATTGATGTGATAACTAGTGGGATTTCTTTTTCTTGAGCAAAGACTAGTGGGATTTCAATTGCATTTCTTGTAAGACTTGTTGCGTGTTTGAGTCTTGGTTCAATAAATCAAACCATTGAAAACTTGGCATTTCTACAAATGAGGGTCCACGTTTAACTAATGAAAAACTAAGAGCAACTCCATTGGGAAGGTGCTTAACTCTTAAAAAAAAATATTAATAAACAATCAAATTATAATGAATAGTATAAGAGTTGGTTCTTAAAATCCTTATTTAAGAATTAATTCTTACACTGTTCGCGTGTCCGACTGCCAAATATCGGTCCGCGAGTGGTTTTTTTTTTTTTTAGAAAAAAAGAAAAAAAAATTGAAAAAAAAAAATTAAGAACTTTTGTTGGGGTTTAGGAATGGAGATGCTGAGTTAACTTCTATCCAACCGAGCAGAGCGACGTACGCCATAAATGCTAAGTTCGATTCAAGAATTTAACAAAAAAAAAACACGTATATATATACTTGTTACGTGAGTATCTCAAACTCTATAGATTAAGTGACTTGTTGGTTCTTCTCTTCCTTTACATTTTTCTTACGGTACCTCAAGTTGATGTTTTGCTAGTCTTATAGTCAATAAATTCAAACAAACCATTACAGCAACTTGATGCTTTAGGCTAACAATCTATTATGGAGCAACGTTATTCAAATATTTAGATGAGCTATAATAGTTACTATAGCCAAAACAAACCAAAGCCGTAGATTAAACAATAACCTAAAAGTCTGTCAGACTGTATGCTCGTTATTGACTGATACAAACAATGAACATGAACCTAGACAAAATGTTTGGTAGATACGTCTACATCACAACAGTGCTTGATATTTCTATTTGTTTCCATCTTGGTCCATGGTTAACCAATACTTAGCTAGTTTATATCAATATATAGATAAGGAGAAAACACATTCGTCTCCACAAAAACTTCTCTCTTCTTCTTTTTTTTTTTCTCCCGCGGGGAATTTTTGTCTCTTGTTCTGGTTGTTAGGGTTTTGAGTGAAGAAAAATGGAGGGAGATAATAATATGGAGAAAGGATTATTACTGGCAAATAAGGAAGAGACTGCAAGAACAACTCTGCTTCTTGTCTTCTCCACCTTCATCATTGTCTGCGCCTCTTTCACCTTTGGTGTTTCCGTATGTTCCCATCTCTCTCGCTCTTTATCTCTATCTCTGTTTTATGTATGGAAGCTCTTATTAGAACCAACGCTTTAGCCGCGTGGTCACATTTTTTCAAACTTTTAGTGTAGTTAGTGGAGGTATATATGTTTTTTTTTTGTTATGTTGTTTTGAAAATTACGTTTTTTTTTGTTTTGTTAATACCAAAAGAACTAGAACCAAAGGTTCTCCAAACTTTGGTTATAATCCAATGGGGTTTCTATCCTTGAATTCTCAAATTACATATATGTGTATATATATAATCAACCGAAAATATCTAAAATAAAATATTTTAATTGAATTTTTTGTAGTTTTAAATTTTTTTACAATTAAATATTAATATATATATATATATATATATTGAGATTCTTAAAGAATGAAATTTCCATTGGGATTATTCTAAGAGCATGTTTAAGGGGAGTTCTTAAGGGGTTTTTAGTGGGCGGGGCCCACTAAAACCTTAAGAATCATCTCTTATTGTTTTTAAATAAGAATTTAATTTGCTTGGGTTTTTGTACTGTTCACGGGCCCCATTGATACGTGACGGCCCGTGAATGGTTCGTTTTTAATTTTTTTTTAAAAAAAAAATAAAAAATAAAAATAAGAACTCCATAAGGGGTTCTAGGGATAAACATGGTCTAAGAATCCGAGTTTCATTCAGAGCCATGACTTCTTTTACTTGTGTCTATATCGGCGGTGTAAGATAGGAGCCAATATCTTTGCTTGGATTAGTAGTAAATTCATATAGTAAAATATGAGAATAAAATTATAAAAATAACAAGATAGAAATGAGTGAAAAAAATCTAATTCTTTCTTGTCAACATGCAGATATATATATATATATATATATATATATATATATATATATATATATTAGTTGAAAGGGTTTAGGAATCCAAACGATATAGCATCTACATAGATAATATATATAATTCAGAAAGATGTAGCACTCATTGCTAAGTATAACCAAAAAGGCCAAAAATAATCTTATGTGTGTGTGGATGTCTTGTTATCTTACACGATACCTTGTGTTGCCAATGTCAGCTCCCGTCGTCTTGTTCATTAATAGTTTTTGGAGTTGAAGGAACTATCGTTACAAGGGCAAAATAAACCAATCAAACATCCTAATTTTGTATGTGTGGCTCCACCAGAGGATATAGACAAGTAAACATTTATGATTCCAAAATTTTAAAAATAATTTACTTTAACATAAATTTCCAAATTTATTAAAAATATTCATTATTAATTTCTTTTTACTAAAAATGACTATAACATCCAATATCTCGAGACGGACTATGGATCACGGTTCAATTATATGAATTATTTAAGTTATACTAGCATTTACAGTCACAATATATCAATATATATATATATATGCTTATATACCAACTTTGTGTTAGAATTGTATATGTGAAATTAACAGGTTTAGAGTGTTGCCTCGATTTATGCTTTTTTGGTTATGCATTTAAAATTACTTAAACATTTTTTAGAAGTAACCTAAATATTGACCTTTTTCACCGAATTCAACATAAGAAAACTTTTTTTTTCCTTGACTAAAGGTTTTCAACATACGAAAACTTTAGGTTAACTCGTGGTGGTTTTGCAAATAAAACGAGTCACACTTGTTTTTATCTAATTATATTCATATACTTAACTTAATTGTTTTTTTTTTTTGGCCCAGCTTAACTTAACTTGATTGGTTCGATCATTTTGTGGTACACAGGCGGGATATACCGCAGATACAGTGTCCTCCATTATGACAGACTTGGATCTTTCACTAGCACAAGTGAGTACATGTTCAATTTATATCTAACTAGTAAAAAGAGTTAAGAAAAAAGATAAACTAAAACAACATTTACATAGATTAATTTAGTAAAATTGCTACTTACATGAAAATGAAGTTGCAAAATAAAAATTTAGTAAAATTTTACAACATTTATAAATAGTCCATTAAGTTGCAAAATAAACATGTACCCAACCCTATTAAGATCTTATCGGCCATGTTCAAAACTCATATACGAAATTTGTGTTTAATATTTTAAAATTTATAAATATACAATTGTACGCAATTGTTATCCCTTATTATTGGTTGTTATTGATTCATAATTTTAGTATGAAACTATGAAAGTCTTTCGATAAAATAAACAAATATTATATTTACCTCGCGCATGGCGCGGGTCTCAACCTAGTTAATTTAGTAAAATTGCTACTTACAAGAAAATGAAAATGAATTTACTAATATTACTAGAACTGTTGAAAACTACAGTTTTCACTGTTTGGTTCACTCATGACGTTTGGAGGAATGATTGGTGCCATATTCAGCGCCAAAGCTGCATCGGCCTTGGGTAATAAAAAGGTTAAGTATCTACTATTCTGAAAATCACCCCTTTCTTTTTTTTAAATTTTTTTTTTGAACTTTCCCTTTTGTTTCTTATATGTTAATTATATATGCCTCTAACTATTATAATGTTAATACTAAAACACCATTGTTTTTTTTCTCATTTTTTTCTTAGACGTTGTGGCTTGCCGATTTATTCTGCATCACTGGTTGGCTTGCAATTGCACTAGCCAAGGTTTCCTTATAACCCATCTAATATTATATTCTTTATTACTTAAATTTGCAAGTTTAATAACCGTATATATTTTTCTGTCAACGCCTTATATGTTGGTCTATACAGAATATTGTTTGGCTCGATTTGGGAAGATTTTTTGTTGGAATTGGAGTTGGTCTCATTAGCTACGTGGTAAGAAAAAATTCTCTAAATGATGAAAATAATATATATCCCTAACCATTAAATATTTCTAACCTCTTGAAATTTGTACAGGTTCCTGTATATGTTGCAGAGATAACACCCAAGCACATTAGAGGTGCTTTTACATTTAGCAATCAGGTGACCTATAAATTCAAAGCTCGAGGTTTAGATATAATTACTTATTTATATATATTGAGTTATAATTTCAATTCTTTTCAGTTGTTGCAAAACTGTGGAATAGCAATTGCATACTACTTTGGAAACTTCTTGTCATGGAGAAACCTAGCCTTAATCGGTGATTTATCCGCATCTATTGTTTATTCATCTTCGAGTTTCATTTTTTAGAATTAATTTATCTTATCAAAATATATTTATTAATCTAACAAAAGTTCAATCCAAACCAGGTGTTATTCCATGTGGGATACAAGTTATTGGTTTGTTCTTCATACCTGAGTCTCCTAGATGGCTGGTTAGTCGTATAAATTAAGCATATACTTACTATATATATATATAAACATTTTGTGTCCACTATATATATAATTCTTCCAAAAATAATAAATAAAAATAAAAATCATAATAAACATTTTGTGTCCACTATATATATATATATATATATATATAGTGGACACAATGTTTATTATGATTTTTATTTTTATTTATTATTTTTTCAACACAAAATGTTAATTTGAAATATTTTTATAGGCCAAAAAAGGTCGTGATAAAGAAGTTGAAGTTGTTCTTCAAAAACTAAGGGGGAAAGGGCACGATATTGTGTCTGAAGCTCGCGCAATCAAGGTATTCATACATATAAATCATAGGAAGTCATTACCAAAAAAATATATATATGTTTTTAACATATTTTTTAGAATCACTTTACAGATTATCCATCCACACCAAAGTTTTCATCTAGTTTCACGTAAATATTCTCACATTTTTCAGAACTTTTTGTAGATTTCGGTAGAAGTTTCAAAGCAAAATTCAAATACCAGCATTCGTAGTCTTTTCAGAAAGAGATATGCTCATCAACTTACAGTAAGAAATTTTGTACTCTCATTCATTCAAAAATATATTTCAAAGATTTGGATTAACGTCAATTAAACATTATTTACTTTTGTTTGGATTCGGTTGATTATGTTTAGATCGGCATAGGTTTGATGCTCCTACAACAGTTATGTGGAATGTCAGGAATAGGCTCTTACGGAAGTACTCTATTTAAACTTGGCGGTAAAAAATATAATCTCTTAGATTTTATCTTCTATTTTAAAATTTTAAGCAAATAATTTAGTTAGTAATATTATTAAATTTCACACTTTTATTTTCCAGGATTTCCTGCTCGAATTGGGATGACGGTGTTGTCTCTTATAGTCGTACGTACAGTAAATCTTAATTTGAGTTTTATATTCTCACGCTGTAACCCTACTATCTTATCAACGGTTCATGCATAGGTACCAAAATCTTTAATGGGTTTACTTCTCGTGGATCGCTGGGGAAGACGACCACTTCTTATGGTTAGAATCAATTTTATTTGTTTGTTCAATATTATAGCTTTTTGGTTTAATAATCTTACTTATTGAATCTGCAGACTTCAGCATTTGGATTATGCTTAAGCTGTATCATGTTGGCGGTAGCTTTTGGAGTTAAGGATGTTCCCAGTATTCAAAACATTACTCCAGTTTTCACTTTCATCGGAATATTGGTAAGTTCTTCACATTTTGATTTTTGGTTTAATTAAATAGTATATTCTATCAAAGTGTATCATATAGTTTATCAAAAGAAAACCTAGTCATCTAATTGATATTTCTATCAAATTATACTTATACAACTTATTATTCTATAGTTTTTCTGCTTAATATATTATTCAATAGTTTTTCTGCTTAATATTATTCAATAGTTGTTATTAATCGACTATTGTTAATTTTTCCAAGTGTAACGATATAACAATTCATATTCTAAACAGTCATTCACGATGATGTTCGCATTTGGAATGGGAGCGTTGCCATGGATTATAATGTCTGAGGTGAACATTTTTCTTTGTAGAGATTACTTCTCATTTTATCCAAATAATATAAATTAGATGTCATATTTTTATAATTTATATACATATATCTAATTGTTTTTTATTGGCAGATATTTCCAATGGATATAAAGGTGTTAGCAGGGAGTCTAGTGACCATAGCCAATTGGTTCACTGGTTGGATCGCCAACTATTGTTTCAATTTTATGTTGGTTTGGAGCCCTGCCGGTACGTAATGCTTTTGGTTCTCTTCGGTTCAGATTACTAAAATAAAATAATCAGGCTAAGATGTATTAACGTGCTTTTGTTTAACTAACCTGCAGGAACTTTTATTATATCAGCTATAGTTTGTGGATTAACAATTGTATTCACATGGTGTTTGGTGCCAGAGACTCAAGGATTAACATTAGAAGAAATCCAACTCTCATTTGCTGGTACTTAATTGGGATTTGATTGGATATAGTAATTATATGCATAAAGGTTGATTTATACTACTACTCCACACCTATTCGATTCATTTCAATGCAAAGTTCCTAGTGTTTGATTGAATTTATTATTTCTGTATGCATGGTATTATTATCTTCCTTTTGGAATCTCCATAGATATTTTCAAATATCATGATTGTATTTATAATACACAGAATCATAATATGTATATGATGAGAAAATTTTATGATACATATGTTTATTTACATACAATGGTTTTATTTTCACCTATGATCATACACGTCTATGAAATATATAGTATATAGTGAAACCGTAATATATTATTAATCTAGCATGTGATAAAAAAAAAATTCACTGAGCATGTGATAAAATATATCGTCAATTATAACATTTTTAGCTAATTAACCTTCTTATTTAAAAAAAAAAAATTAAGCTCCATTTTTAAAACACCGTAGAAGTTAAAACGGTGTCGTTTTAGTTACTAGCTCTGCAAGTGATAAGAAGTCTACAACACTCGATGATAACCTTAAAAGAACGGACAAGAAATGTCTCTGAAACTTTACTTCTCTCTTCACTCATCATCACCCAAACATGCCAAACTCTCCAACCTTTTCATCGCTCAACAATCCTCCGGTGACCGGAAAACTTCCCCGGCCGAGGAGTTCTCTCCCCTTGCTGAGAAATTCAACCGGCGGCTTCTTCTTGGTGTAGGCTCGTCCTCTCGCCATCGGTGCGAACTTCGGAGGAGTCACGAGTTTTGTACTCGGTTTATCGCCGGAGTTTGGTCGGAACCTGAAACTCGACGTCTTGTATCCGGTCAGAGGTTATAGCAGATGTATCGACACGGTTGAAGGTTTCGGTTAGCTAAACATTTTTTCTCTGCTCCTCATCAAATTATATAGTCCTAACAAAGTTTTTTTCACAAAAAAAAAAATAGAAGAGCAAAATGATCAAAAATTTATTTTATAATTATGAGTGAAATTTCAGAGGCATGTTTAAAATTTAAACAAATAAAAATAAATATTAAATTTCTAAAATAAAAAAAATAAACTATTTTGATTATTTTTTAAAATTATTTTGGTGACAAAAAAATTTAGCATTGTTATTTGAGAGAATTGTCCATTTAATAATCTTTATAGTTTTAATGATAATTGTTATGTTACAACAATGATAGAGTTTATATATCCGGCTACGTGGGTTGGAGACCAGACACTCTTGTATAGAGCGGCGGAGAAGACAGAGCGGGAGATTTCGTTAGACCTTCCTCCGGCGAGAAATAGCCGCCGGAAAAACGTTAATGAACCGGTTGTTGCATTTGGACCACCCGGTTCGACCGGAGAGCTCAACGTCAGTGTTATTGTCTCCCCTGTCTCACCCACTTTCTCGTAAGTAAAATCCATCATTCCCAAGTAATTATGTTCATTGTTTTTATGGTTACTAGTAGGTGACAATAATGGTATAGAAGATTTAGCTAAAATAAACTTTGAGCTAGCTAGTTCCAAAAGATTTACACATGGTTCAGGTTGTAATCTTTAGCTTTGATCACAAACAAGTTTGTAAATGTTCAATACATAACTCTCTATAAGTTAGTCGACACATAATGTAAGTTGGTCTAGACACCCCTGACATGTAGATGCATATATAGCCGGATCTGAGATTTAGAGGATCATAAACAGTTTAAACTTAATTTGTGAAACGAACAATGGGCGTTATTGTCAAGAAGTGAAATATGTGATTATGAACTTTGCTTATTGTTTATGATACATAGAATTGAAGCATTTGGAGGGCCAAAGGAAGTAGGAGAAGCGATAGTAAAAACAGTGACAAGATCTAGTCAACGAACAGATTTAAAAGGAACTTTGCTGGAAGCAAACCTCAGACAAGATTCAGAGAGGAACTTGAAGTACTATGAGTTAGAATTCAAAGTCGAATCACCGTCTTTCCGGCGGCATAACGTGGCCGTTTGTTGCGTTAACGGTGGCCGGCTCTATACTCTGAATGCTCAGGCTCCAGAGTCAGCTTGGTCAGAGTTAAGACATGAGTTCCACACTATTGCTAAATCATTCAATATCATTTCTTGAGTGTCAAAGAAAACAAGACACTGCACTGCAAAACAAGGCTTATTTTGTTTATTTCATTATCATGGTTTCTACTTTTAGACACATGTTCAAAAAAGAGCAAAACTAGACTCCCTCCCACACACGAGAAAGTTTTTGAATTTTTATTTGTTTCATAAAGATAATAGTTTTGTAATTTTAGAGTTTTCTTCTTCGCCCATATCAATTAATATAATTATTATATAAAATAATTTTTAATTATATACTAAAATATGTTTATTTGTGGTACGCCAGCCCATTTTGTTAAAGAGCCCACTCAAAGTTGGGCTTCAAATGGTGTAAACTTTTCTATAAAATCAATGAGCAGTACCTTAAAAAAATCGGATTGAAGTTTGGGCCTGGCCGCTTATGCTACTTCAGAAGTGGGCCGGACCTGATTTTTGGTAAGTGTTTTTTTTTTTTTGAACAATTTTTTTTTTTTTGGTAAGTGTTAAAACTCCAAAACTACAATATTTGTGAAATGAAAAAAAAAGCATTTATTTAGTGAGTACTGGCATACCATGTTATGTGGTTTAGGTTAACCAGAAAAGTTAATCCAAAGAAACCACGTTTAAGCCAACTAATTGTCATGATCTGTAGACGATTAAGGAGAAATATACGAAGTGAGAAACATGATTATGTCGGTCGTCTTGATCGTGTCACTAATATAAACACTGCATCGAGCATTTATAATCCCGATTAATTAAATGTTTATATTTTTTTCTTAATAATTAAAAAAAACTTATTTAACGTGTAGAAAAACTTTGAATCTTTAAGAAAGCTCCAATCACTGCTTCTCCATCTCCGATCAAATCCACGGTCGAAGAAGGAAGACAAAAAATGGCTATGGCTAGAGCAACATCTGGCCCCGCCTATCCAGAGAGGTTCTACGCCGCCGCATCTTACGTCGGATTCGACGGATCTGATTCCTCGGCGAAACACGTCAGCTCGAAATTCTCAAATGACACTGCACTACTTCTCTATGCGTTGTACCAGCAGGTCAGACACTTCTTATTCCCGATCTCTTCCATTGCTGAGCTCAGGATTGTGGATTTCACGAGATCTGGCGGTTTGTGTGTATGATTCATCGATTCGTATCCCTCTCGTCGAGATTTTACGAAATGGCGCAATTCGCTTGTATGACTTAGCTTGATCGTCTTCTCGATCTGTTGCTTAGGATTTTTCGGATATTGATGGAACGATCCATTGCTAGTTGCTTGAGATTTGATTATCGATTTGATGGAAAACGTGGTTGTAATACTTTTTATCAATCAGATCTCACGGATCGTTCGTCCTTTAATGTTAGCTTACTTAGATCTTCATTGGTTATGTAACTACAATGTCATTGATATGTGAGTAGAGGCACTAGGCTCAGTGTTGATGATCTTTTGGATTTAACATGTAAACAGGCTACTGTAGGACCATGCAACACTCCGAAACCTAGCGCATGGAGACCAGTGGAGCAAAGCAAGTGGAAAAGGTTAGTTAGACTCGGTGCTGTGTGTGCTGACTCTTTACGTTTCTATGCTTGAGTTTGAGAATCATACTTTTAGGAAGAAGCTTTGTGGTGGATATAACTAAGAGATGCTTTAGATTTCATCAATTATTAGAGTAGAAGAATCTATATGCCTCATGAATCATGGAAACGGGAAATGAGTATTTAGATGTAACGTAAGCTGCTGGATACAAAATAGAAATCCAGGATTTTTAATTGCAAGCATAAGGTTTGGTATGACATGTTTAGAAAAAGTGATTGCAGGTAATGTTACATGTCAGTATGCAAATACATTGCGAGCTTGTTACTGCTTAGGATCTTTTTTAAGGAAAATAAGCCTTCGCTTTTGTGAGCCTTCCTGGGCGTACATTCATAATGTTCTCAATCATTTCCATCTTTATTTAGTTGGCAGGGGCTCGGAACCATGCCTTCCATCGAGGCCATGCGTCTCTTTGTGAAAATTCTGGAGGTAAACGACAGAGAGTTCTATGTCTAATTTTTTTTAGACTTTACTGGAGAGTTAGGCTTGATTTCTTCCTTATTGCTCACTTAAATCAGGAAGACGATCCTACCTGGTATTCGAGGGCATCTAAAGATATTCCAGATCCTGTGGTAGATGTCCAAATCAATGTGAGTTTTTGTATCTCATGGGATTGTATGTTCGAAACATGAAAGATATTAAAAATATTTTTTTTTTGCTCTGTGAAGAAATGTATTTGACTTGTCTAGTGCATTCATTCTCTGTAGCAGACAACTAAAGATGAGCCTATTGTTGAGAATGGGAACTCATTTAGCGAGACAAAGACAATTTCTGCTGAGAATGGACGTTTGGCAGAAACCCAAGACAAAGATGTAGTCTCGGAAGACCCAAATACTGTTTCTGTATATAACCAGTGGATTACACCCCAAACATCAGGCCAGCGGCCAAAAGCCCGTTATGAGGTAATATATTTTCTCTCACTTCTGGAAGAAATGTAAAAGGTCGTGTCATTCATGTATCATCTATATCTAAGTTTTGTTTATTGTATTTGTTTCAGCATGGTGCAGTAGTTATTCAAGATAAGATGTATATATATGGTGGAAATCACAATGGCCGCTACCTTGGTGATCTTCATGTAAGCAACTCATATGATTCATAAGCATGAGCTGATGATTGATTAAAGGATTCAGTTTCATTTTAGCCTAACGTTCGATATCACTTCCGCTGACAATTCTTTAGCACGTCTTCTGCGGAATATACAGGTTCTAGATTTAAAAAGTTGGACTTGGTCAAGAGTTGAAACCAAGGTTGCAACTGAATCAGAGGAAACATCTCCAGTCTTACTAGCTCCTTGTGCTGGTCATTCTTTGGTTAGTTTCTAACTTCTTGCCTTTTGTTTGGTTTCTACCTTTTGCCTTTCCGGCCTAGAAATATTCAGGACAGCGGTTCAGCTAAGAAAATAGTCTGTTCGTGAAATCCACTTCCTATATTATTTTCCCACGCCTTCTTTGTTGTTTTGTAGATACCGTGGGACAATAAATTGCTGTCCATCGGTGGTCACACTAAGGATCACTCAGAATCTATGCAAGGTAAGCGTTTATATACCTTCGAGACAGTTATTCGGAGCTTTCTGGAATTTTAATTATCACAATCAATTTTCTACTGTTTCCTATCACAGTGAAGGTCTTTGATACCCATACCTATACATGGTCAATGTTGAAGACATATGGAAAACCACCGGTATATATTCACTTCTCGCATCTTATTTCATTTGTTTTTATCACCTTTGCATGGAAATATCCAGTCTTGTAAACACTTATTCTCTCGCCATCAAAGACAAAAAGGAAGCTATTTTCTTTCCCTGCTCTTCTATAATATCTCCAGGGTTAATTTGCATCTGATTAAAGAATTTTTTTATTTCATTTTTCATTCAAATTGCGACTTCGTTTTCATTTATCTATTGTTTTCAGGTTTCACGTGGAGGCCAGTCAGTCACAGTCGTCGGTAAAACTTTGGTGATATTTGGTGGCCAAGATGCAAAGAGATCACTTCTGAACGATTTGCATGTACTCGACCTAGAAACTATGACATGGGATGAGATAGATGCCATGTAAGATGTTTTGCGTTTTTGTTTCGAAGAAGTAACCCATTTAAGAGTAGATATAACCAGGATACGATTTAGAAAGCCACCAACTATCGCGATTAATATTGTTAATGAAAGATTTGCAATCAGGGTTTAAGCTGTTGTCAACTTGCAGAGGTGTGTCTCCGTCTCCGAGGTCTGATCATGCTGCTGCAGTGCATGCAGAACGTTACCTTCTTATCTTTGGTGGGGGCTCACATGCTACCTGTTTCGATGATCTGCATGTCCTTGATTTGCAAACTGTAAGTTAAGCTAAGCGTTACAGTATTTTGTAGCTCTCTTTAAAACGTTCTTTGTCAGCGCCTGATATAAACTGTTAAATATAGGTGGAGTGGTCAAAACCAGCACAACAAGGCGAGGTACCAACTCCCCGATCTGGACATGCTGGCGTGACAGTTGGGGAGAACTGGTTTATTGTTGGTGGTGGTGATAACAAGAGTGGTAGGTTTATGCATTTTTTCCTTGGGTTGTCTTTCTTTTGCCATTTCTGTGTATCACTCCAATAACCACTTATGGGAATTGTGAAATTTTGATATTTGCTTAGCTTTTTCAGTTTCTTTGACTGATTGTGCTGCAACCTAATAAAACACTGTAGGAGCATCCGAGAGTGTTGTACTAAACATGTCAACTCTTACATGGTCGGTAGTGGCTTCAGTTCAAGGACGCGTACCTCTTGCTAGCGAGGTACTTCAATGAACATTTATTATCTATACTAATTTCATGATAACTAAAAACTAGTAATTTAGCCTAATCATTTGTGAAACAGGGTAGTATCGTTTTTAAGACTTCAAAAGGAATCAGTCTTTGCTTATTTCGTTTTAATCTTGCAGTGTTAACGGCAAATCTTCCTTTTCTTGTGACAGGGATTAAGTTTAGTCGTCAGTTCATATAATGGTGAAGATGTGCTAGTTGCTTTTGGTGGATACAATGGACGTTACAACAACGAGGTAGAGACTATGTTGTAAAGCCATAAGTAATCATTCTCTTGATTTTGCATTCAGTTCTGCTTCTAATTAATCCTCGGCTTTAGATTAATCTGCTTAAACCAAGCCACAAATCAACACTGCAACCAAAGACTCTAGAAGCGCCTTTGCCAGTTAGTGTTTCTGCTGTTAACAACACGACCAGAGACATCGAGTCAGAGGTTGAGGTGAGCCAAGAAGCCAGAGTACGTGAAATTGTCATGGACAACGTTAACCCTGGATCAAAGGTTTCGTCTTGTCAGAACTTCCCTCTTTATATGTGTTGCGATAGTGTACATATGATGTAGTACTAGTAGTGACTATAGTTACTTAACACCTCTTTCTCTTATTTTGATTTTTGGTAACGAATCCCTCTTCAGGTTGAAGGAACCAATGAACACATTGTTGCGACTCTTAAATCCGAGAAGGAAGAACTGGAGGAATCACTGAACAAGGAGAAGATGCAAACTCTCCAACTAAGGCAAGAACTAGCAGATGGAGAATCACGTAATACAGATTTGTACAAGGTAATAATAATACTTCACACTGTAACATCTGGGGAAGTCTCAGGATTTAATTTTTTTTCACTGATATATCTATCTTTGCGCTGACATATAATAGGAACTTCAGTCTGTTCGTGGCCAACTTGCAGCCGAACAATCAAGATGCTTCAAACTTGAGGTATTAAAACAATAGCCCACAACTCTTTCATACCATAACCTAAGCATCAGTTCATAAACATTGTCACCTATTTGTCGATAAGCTTCATCATCATGCCATTAAAAGTTAAAACCAAACAAAACCTAACTCGATCTCCTTCCGTTTGAATCTACAGGTTGATGTTGCGGAGCTAAGGCAAAAGCTTCAAACACTGGAAACGCTACAAAAGGAACTGGAACTCCTGCAGCGCCAAAAGGCTGCCTCTGAACAAGCCGCAATGAACGCTAAACGACAGAGCTCCGGTGGTGTCTGGGGCTGGCTCGCTGGAAGCCCTCAGGAGAAAGATGATTCTCCATGATTATTTGTTTTTTCTTCTTCTTCTTCCGTTATCCTCACTCCTTGTTTGCCTTCCAAGTAAAGAAAGAAAGCTAATTCATGTCTTTTTTTTTTGGGTCCGAGTTCCTCACATGGTTTCTTTTCTTCTTCCAATAAGATCTTTCTATAACCCTTTCTTTTTTGAGCTTTTAAATTTCTACTCGATGTTTACCTTCTCTAAATATATTACTTATGAAGTTATTATTCGTGTTAATTCTCTGTAATACAAAAATATTCGCTTCTCTTTTTGAAATTTTTGATAGCGGATGATTAACAATTAATCCTGATTCTTACATCCTAGAAAGCCTGACATCATTAATCATAGTAATATTCTTGTGGTTACTTCTCTCTGTGAAATATTTGATAGCGGATGATTAACAATTAATCCCGATTCTTACTTACATCCTAGGAAGCCTGACATCACTAATCATAGTAATATTCTTGTGGTTACGGATGGTGCAAAAAAAAAAGTATATATATATCACGTGCTTCGTCCTGTGACGTGACAGGCTGGTATTCAAGCTGGAGGTTTTGACTGTTCTGTTCAGCTGCACCATCGTACATGGCGCTTTAAAGTTCCCGAAATGCCCTCTCAAGAAAAGTGAAACGCGCTTTTCATCTTCTCCCGCTTTTCCTCGATTATGTGGGCTACTGACGTAATTATATCCCATAATTCAAAAAATAAAGAGTAAACTAACCGATGACTTGACCCAACAAAATACAGTATTATACTCAAAAGCTTTTCGATAACCGAGCACACCAATACAAATTATCAGGTCACAACCGAGTCCAAAAAAGCAAGACAGGGTTGTTTGTATATATGTTTAGGGTTTAGATTTGGTAATGTTTTTAAGGGATAAGTCACAAGTTATGATTGGCATACTACTGTTAGGGTTGTAGTTTAGGAGTTATAAGAATTATTAGACGTGAGCCATCAGCTCATCTATGCTTGAGAGAAAACAATTATTTCAAATATTTCCATACTTTATTGTTGTGTATATTATTTTACATGTATTTTTTTTTTTAAACTCAAAGATGCTGCTTATAGTGAATTACCTTGATGAATACAGCAAATCAGCGATTGTTTATATATCTCCACAAAAGGCCTTTTTTTTTGTTATCTCCACAAAAGGCCTTGAACGCAATTGGGAGTAAGGTTTTAGAGTATAGCATGGTAACTAAGGAAAGACGCAACATGTATGGTTATTTTCTTTTTGGTGTAACATGTACAGCAATTGAGTCCCCCAATGGTTTGATCCACGACTTTGAAAGTAGAAATCGGTAGGTGATATTGCTGCTCTCTTGCTTCCCTTGCCTAGACTTGCAGGCGATGTCATTCCACTGATGCTTTCAATAGCCTTTATTAGTTGCTTCGAATCACTCTCAACATAGACATTTATGAACCCCAAGTAATTCACACATGACATTACGCACGCAAGTGCAGTAGCTTCTGCCTCCGTTGATGCCTCTAGTCAACTCGAAGTTAAAAATAAAAACAGTAAAATGAGCTAAATTTAATACTCAACGTGTAATGTGCATTGTTCTTTTTAACACCCAATGCATTGTTCAAAAAGCAACCACAAATTCTCTGCGGTTCAGTTTCCAGCACAAAAAATATATATCGTAAGATATATACAAAGTAACAAAAGAGAAATATCAAATCACATAAATACTCAAAAAAATTTAATACTCAACCTAATCTTAAAAAAAACATAGGAATAACAGAGAGCAAAACAAGCAAATCGTAATTAACTCAATTCAACCCAAGAGTAGAAATCCCATCGAGATGTTTTTGACTTTTATAAAGTATTGTTGAATTTGTGCTTCCTATAACATTTTTAGAAGGCTTTGCCAAGAAAATTCAGCTTACGTTTTCTACTGCGAGAAATGATGTTGACATTGTTAACCATTACTATACTATTTAAAGCTTAATTGTTGTTTTAGGCGTAAGAGCGTTGCAGTGAAAGATAAATGTACTTCCAACTCTATATAATTTTATGATAGGGACATAATTACTAAAATATAATAAACACTGAAATTTTCAGGCTCTATATATACGTCGGACTCAATTAGACCCACTTTCAAATTATTTGAGAAAAAAACTTGGTTGTTCAAAAAAAAAAAAACTTGGATGTTGTATATAATTCATTACAAACAGTGGCAATATTTGTTTATCAAATAAATAATTTTTTAGTCAGCATTACATATTTAACATAGAGTTTGAAAATATTATTGTATATGATCAACCTAGGATAAAGACAATATGTGCTCTTAACCTCAAATATTAAATCATATAAACCAATAAAGTAAATACAAAACCCTAATTACTAACTTGCTTAACCAAAAACTAACTAGTATTTTTTTACCAAGATCTTTTAAAATCTTGCACACAATACTACATATTGAACTATTCGGAATTTGAAGATTTTTTATAAAATTAAAATTAAAACAAAAATTACGCTGCAAAAGCAATTTACTTAAATAGAAGGGTCTACACAGACTATGGTATATCTTGTCACATTGGATTATCCCCTCTTTTAAAATTGCATACAAGTTTACTTCTCTCGTTGCTTTATGGTTTATGACACTGAAACTTTGAAGAAAGGGTTTGCTGCAAAAACTCCAAAACTTCTTCAGAGAAAGGAAACGGTGAATTTTTGGTTGAGCCTTCTATTTTTGTTCATGTTAATGGGTGTTGTGATAGATGTTAATGTTGGTGTGAGTTAAAAGAAAAGAGTGCTTTATTCTTTCTATTTTCAAAGAAACTTGATGATTCTTCTTCAGTTTCTAAAATCTAAAGGTTTTCTTGATGTTAAAAACTAAATCTTTTTAGAAGTAAAGATGTTCTTGTTGTCCATTCTTGTTTATGGGTTTTAATATATTAAACCCTAGATGTTTTTTCTACGAGAAAGAGGTTGCTTTTTTTTTTTTGTTGTTGTTGAAGTTCACTATTCTTCTTACGTTTCTGAAACTTTTATGGGTTTCAGATGTGAAAGATCTTCCTTCTCAGTTAGCTTTTGGGTTTCCACATTTCTTGTTCATTTTCTGAAATTTATGTTAAAGATTAGATTTTTTTCAGCAAATGTGCATGATTTCCCATCTTCATTCTCGGTAAAGCTTCCTTTTTTTTTTGACTGAACTTCACTGTTCTTCTTCGCTTTCTGGAACTTTTATGGGTTTCAGATGTGAAAGATTAGATCTTTTTCAATCAAAGTGCGTGACATCTTCCTTCTCAGTTAGCTTTTGGGTTCTTATTCATTTTCTGAAATTTATGTTAAAGATTAGATCTTTTTCAGCGAAAGTGCATGATTTCTCATTTTCATTCTCGGTTAAGCTTTCTTTTTGACTGAGCTTTCACTGTTCTTCTTCACTTTCTGAAATTTCATGGGGTTTCAGATGTTAAAGATTAGACCTTTTCCAGAGAAACTTACTTGATGATCTATCTATGTAGGTGATCGTTTATTACGATGTCGTCGAACAAGATGTACAAAGGTGTTCTTGGAGGTAAACCAGGCAGAAAAAATCAGAATGCCCAAGCTAAACAACATGCTGATGCACTAAAGAAGGCTGAAGCTGGATCATCTTCCAAGATAATCACTGAACCGTTGTTCAGAAAGGTATATCTTACCATTAAATATTTTGATTAAGAAATCAGATTTAATTGTTCTAAGCTTTGCATTGAAATTGTGTTAGATGTTCTATGGCATCCGGAAAGATTGGAGTTCAGGAACTGGACAAATCATTGGACCCGTTTTGGACCAAGGCTTAAAAGGTAAGTTTCAATTTTACTTGACTCATATAATCATAAATTATTAAGATTATATTGTATGATGACTAACTAGCCACTGTTATATTTAAAATGTAGATATCTGTTGGGCAATATGCTTTTCTCGCCTTTCACAAGCTAGTCACAATATAGACAATCCCAATAACCAACTAGAGTTTTCTTACAATGACTTAATTAGTCATATTAAGCCTAAGAAGCAAGAAGAGTTAGCACTTTCCAGTCTCAAGAAGGCTTTTAAGCATATTAAAGATCTTGGAATGTTGAAAGTCTCAACCACGAGACATGGCGCAACGGTAAACAATTTTGTGTTTGCATTATTGTGACTATTTTTTTTTGTATTAGTGTATCTTTATAGTTTATCTAACTAAATTCTTTTTTTTTTAATGTATTTACAATTAAAAGGATGGAGGAGATAAAGGGCAACATATTCCATTTGAGTTTGAGCTTTACGAAGATGTTGATGCTGCATACATTCTACAGATGTTGGATAACTTTCCTGTTGCATTGAGGTTACAGCTGAATCCACCATTTTCATCAAATCGTGGAGAGGTTGGTAAAGAAGTGATAGAACTTTTATGTAGTTTGATGTGGGATGAAAAACTATGTGTTCAATTTTCCACTTTGACTTTGGATTATTTGAATAAACTAATAGTAAAGGTTAAATGTTTTTTATGCAGATCTATCATTTGCCAAAGAAGGAGATCATTACCGAGAATACTAGTCTACACAGCATTATTCTTATGGGCCATGGAATAACTAAAGAAGGAAAGGTGTACTTCATTGGTCAGAATTCATGGGGTACAGAATGGGGCTGTGAAGGGTATATCCAGATAGTCATTGAAGAAAAATGTGATATCATTTGTCGCAAGCATTAAGTAGGGGTGCTCTTCAGACATTTCAAGTATTTCTACGTTGGGATACATGAAAGTCTTTACTATTTAGTACTGATGAACTTTTTTTTTGATACAAAACTATAATTGTTAAACTCTATCTATGGAGATGGTATTTAAAGTAATATTCTGTAATCAAACAGCTGATTTGATTCAATTTTCAAATCTAATTAAAAATAGATCAACAGCCTTATGATAATATAATAACATGCTACATGAAAGTCTTTTTACTATTTAGTAAAGATGAACTTTTCTTTTGATACAAATATATAATAGTTAAACTCTGTCTATGAAGATGGTATTTAAAGTAATATTCTGTAATCAAACAGCTGATTTGATTCAATTTTCAAATCTATTAAGAATAGATCTCAATATGATAATAATAACATGCTAGTTAAAAGTCACGGTTCACAAAGAAAGAGAGAAAAAAACAGGTTACATTATTAGTTCAGTCAACACTCGAACACACTTGACAGGATAACCTTGACATATAACTAAAACATTGTTTTTAAATCCACCAAATTACGCAAATAGCTTAAATATAGAACATAAACAAGAAGCCTTGATGAATCTCTTTTTCCCTTCAATCACCTTTAGCTCTTTTCCATAAATTTGTTCCTCTTTTTAACTACCACATTGACAGACAAAAAGGAAATTAAATCAGATGTAGATTGTGTACCAATTGCCACTACATAGGAGAAAGAGCATATCAAAGCAAGAGTAGAAATCACATACGCTACATAGCCAGGCTATGAATCACATATGTAGTTTCTTGATTCTTGCATATACATTACCTACCCATGTTTAGGAGTAGGAGGTGGAGCGGGTCTGCAAAAGATGGGATAAGTAACGCCTGCAGACCAAACAGCCTTAGCTTGATACTCCACGAGAGGCGCATCAGCTGATTCTTTTGCAGCAAAGGTGATGTAGTACTTAGTCTTGGCTCCTGGATTGAAATTAGCCCTCAAGAAATGCTCGAATTTCACTTTCTTATTGTTTCTTCGGTTATGTTTTTCTACACATTCACATGCCATGTTCCCGATAAACTCACGAACAGTGATGCCTTCTGGCATTTTCATTTCAAGATCCCTTTGCGAGACTACAGCAATTCCAGACCAAGTGTAAGCGGGGAGCTTATTCGATGACTCATAGAAACCCTAAAAAACCAGTTGAATTAACTTAAGCTGTGCTGTTGAGTTTTTAATTATTACGATTACAAAAAAAAAAATGATATTACCTTGGTTTCGATGACAATGCGATTGTAATAACGAGCCTTCTCTTGTAGAACCTCGTCTGAGTACTCACTGTCTTCAGAGGAATGATATTCCCGGCCATCGAAACTGTCCTTTTCCCAATAGAAATCACTACCTTCTTCTTCCTCTTCACCGGAATCCTCGTCGTCGTCGTCGTCGTCGTGTGTTTCCTCCATCTTACGCTTCCCTAGCAAGGAAGAGTCAGCGCCGGTGGAAGTTTCCATTGGCTCCGTCTCGATCGACGATTCCTCCTTTTTCTCCCCGTCGCTAGCCATATCGATTGTCGTCGACTCAAACCCTAATTTCCCCTTTTTGATTGATCCCAATTTGTTCCTTTTTTTTTTTGTCTTTTTACTTTTTTGAAGCCAAATTCACCGCACACAGATTATTATCTTATTTACACATCACACCCTCCCTTCCTTACTTATTGACATTAATTAAATACAATTTGAGCGGCCCAATATTAATTAATTATGACTATTTTTGGCCGTCGAAATTTGTTATTTAATAAAGCAACTGATGGACAAAGTACATCATGAAACGTTGTGAATATAATGGATCGTTTATTAATAAAAACATAAATATACTTTAATGATTGAGCAAACTAAAAGTGTAAAATAGTTAATTTTTTAATCTAAATAATACATATTTTTAAAAAAATTAAAATTAAAATATTTATATATTTATATGGTATATAATTTAAATATAAAATTTCAATAAATTTCTATTTTTAGTCTGAATATACTTTTAATAAACTATTATACATTTGGTTTCATTCATTTATATTTTGTAATAACAAAATTTCAAAATTATTGATCAAACAATTTTACTTCAAGACTTTTTTGAATTTTTTCAAAAAATTCGATATCCTTAAAATATAATCGTTTTCATAAATATCTTAAATTTAAAATATTAAAAATTCATAAATCATTTAGAAATGTTTAAGAATAATTTACAAAATATCTATAAAAGTTTATAAATTTAATCTCACCCCCTAACTCTAAACAATAATCATTTAACCCCCAATGTGAAGTTATTTTTATCCAATGTATTTTTGAAAGTATTACCCAACTTATGTTATTTTAAATAGTTTCTTAATTATTATTATATGATAATTGTAATTATTAAATTTATTTTAATAATATAAGTTTGAAAAATATATGTAGATTTTTTTATATCCCTATTATTTAAAATCATTATCATATAAATTTAATGACATTAGATAATTTGTAAAATGAATGAAACAGATTTTCTCATAAATTACTAATTAATTAATTTAATTAAATGAGAAATACAATATAAGTTAACATGAAGCAGATTAAGATTCATATGTTTCTCAATATATACATAGATGATTGTGTTTTAAATCCACTAAATATGCAAATAGTTTAAATGTAGAACATAAACAAGGAGCATTGGAGGGGAAAAAAAACAAGAAGCATTGTTAAATTGAATCTCTTTTAACTGCTTTCTTCCCGATCCATCAATTTGGGTACCTCTTTCAACTGCTCTCTTCCATCACTTGAGTTAACTACCACATTGACATAGAAAAAGGAAATCAGATGTGAATTGTGTACCAATTGCCACTACATACCAAGTGTATAAATCACATAAGCTACATAGCCATCACATGTGGTTTCTTGATTCGTGCATATACACAACGAAAATGAAAAAAGCTGAAAGCTATACACTATTACCCATGTTTAGGTGGTGGAACGGGTGGGTCTGCAAAAGATGGGATAAGTAACGCCAGCAGACCAAACCACCTTAGCTTGATACTCCACGAGAGGTGCATGCATGATCAGGAGAGTCCTCAGATTCTTTTGCAGCAAAGGTGATGTAGTACTACTTAGTCTTGGCTCCTGGATTGAAATTAGCCCTCAATACATGCTCGAATTTCACTTTCTTATTGTTTCTTCGGTTGTGTTTTTCAACACATTCACATGCCATCCTCCCAATGAAATCACGACCAGTGACGCCTTCTGTCATTTTTATTTTCAAGATCCCTTTGCGAGACTACAGCAATTCCAGACCAGGTGTACAAAGGGAGCTTATCGGATGACTCAAAGAAACCCTAAAAGCCAGTGACTTAAGCTGTTATTGCCATGGCTATTGAGTTTTTTATAAAAATCTGATATTATAATATTTACATATGACCCCTCCTTTCTTTACATATTGACATTATAATACAAATTAGAGCGGCCCAATGTCAATTATGATTATTTTTGGTGGTCTCTCATTATTTAATATGCAACTAATGTTTTAAATCGTTTATTGAAGAAAAAAAAACTAATGTTTGAATTTTTCAACAGTTGACAAACATGACCTATTCTTCAAAAACACAAGGTTAGCCAACAAGTTCGATTGCAATCTAATTCGATATCCTAAAGTCTGCTGCATCTGTATATGTTTGTGATGTAATGTTGACTTATGAGCGAGCTTTATAATGTGACACCTGACAATACTCGGCCTAAAACCCTAACTCGTAGTCCAAGTGATCCAAATTTTGTGAATCCTTGACCAGATACTCCACATTGCGGTGGTGGGGATCGAAAGTAATTTTTTAAAAAAATAAAAAATGTATGCTCGAAAAAAACCAGAATCTTAATTTGAATAAATCGTATTAATAACTTACAAGCCATTCATATTCAAATTGGGAGTACCCGGTTCTTAGTTACTTGATAGTTAAATCAGTGTACATAAGTCTTCAACGTAGAAACAGTGCACGTCCAGATGTATTACAGTCAATATAACCAGATAATTATATGTGCAAAAATCTATATTAAATTTTTGTTTTCTTCACTAACAGAAAAGTTTGGATGCTTTGATATTGAGAGGTTGAGACGATTATATCCCTTATTAAAACTAAAACAGATTTTTTTTTCTTATAACACTTGAAAGGGTACAATAAGAGCATCTCCATCCATTAGTACCTCTTAAAGGTACTTATGATTAAATTTAATGAAAATATAGTGATTTGAGTAGTTAAGGACTTAGGTTAGGGGAAATAATTTTTTCCTCCTCCAATGGGAGGATCCCATAGGGGTTCCTTGCTTTGAACGTAATTCTTCTTCTTCCTCCAAGTATCTAAATCATCTTCTTCTTTGATCGAACAAGTTGGTGTTCTGAATCGACATCGATCTTTCGTCTCTCCTGTTTCCACCACCAACCATCTCTTATTTTTCTTTTCTCTAGAACAATCACGGTTCAGATAAGAAGAAAGTGTGTTTCTTTATCAAACCCAAAGACAGAAATTCGAGATTGATCGAGAAAGTATAAACAGACAGCAATGAGGAAGAGATAACGAGAGAGAGAGAGAGAGATTTGATTTTTTTTTCATAAGCAAATTTGTTGAAGTTTTGATCTGTGATGGAAGAAGATCTGGTAAGAGAAAAGGAAGAAGATCTAAAGAATTGGTCAAAAAAAAAAAGATCTAAAGAAAATTGAGGAAGAGAGAGAAGGAAGAACACGTAAAGAAAATTGAGGAACAACCAATGGAAAATGACCACGTAAGGAGTCCTTACTGATCCTTAAAGTCCCAAGTTTGGTACCGCTCCTCTTGTTTTAATGCAATTTTTATTTATTTTTTTTGTTTTTTTCCTTAGGATCTTTGTATTAGACACTCCGATGGAGGTGGCCTAAGTTCCTAGGGTGTTAACCCAATACATAAATTAAAACAAAATAGATAGAGATGTCAGTAGACACCACATATATAGAAAAAGAAAGGGATCTTACCCAACCTTCTTACTCCCGAGTTTCCAAAGCAAGCAGATGATGTAACCAGACTGGTGCATTACGAGCGATGTAAGATTGGTGCCGTTGATCTCGGGTGACGCTGATAGCAATAGCCGTCGCCGCTTCGTTTCGATCTGGATGAACATGCTCCAATCTCCATGACTCTAATGTTGACAAAAGAGAGGTAATGCTATGTCGTATATGGCTGACGCTTGCTTGGGTGGTGGGAGGGGTTTGTTAGGGCGTCATGTAGGCATTCCGAAGATGTCTCAAAAATGATATTTGTGAAATGCAGATTATGTAGACATTCTGTAGCCCAATAATTAAAGAGACCACAAGTCTGCTTCCATTTTTGTTCTCATGTATGAATGTGCCCTCCTGCTATGCATGATTGTTTTTCCTTTTTCATCACGCAAAATCCATGATGCCCCACTTGAGAGATTTGATTGTAGCCAGGATGACCCAACATTACATTTGATTCGACCCGGTAAAGGTTTGACCCATTTAACCAATTGTGTGCCATTCTCACTGGTGCCTGAAAAAGTATCATACCATGTGGATTTTTCTTCGAAAGCTCTCCTAGTAATAAAAGTAATATCCAATACTTTGGATTCAAAGATCATGGCATTTCTAGACTTCCAAAGTTCCCATAATAGCCATGGAAAAATTTGTTTTACATGTATGTCGATATTTGTGCTTTTAGCTATCTTTAGCAGATGAACAAAATTTAAAAATGTTGAACTCCGAGAAAAACCTCCTTCAGGTAAAGGGATTGAGGAATGTTCCCATGCAACACGTGCTTTGTCACAAGTAAAAAGAACATGACAGATAGTTTCGACCCCGTTCCCACATAATGAACAGGTTGTATCCATCTGAATACCGCGAGTCGTCAAACGTTGCTTGACTGCTAAAGCTCCCGATAAAGCACGCCACATGAAGTGCTTGATTTTGGGTGGAGCTTTAGTTTTCCATAGTTCACTCCACACCTTTTTTCAATAGGCAAGAGTGATTGACCCTGAGGACGGTCAAGATCCATTATAACCTCCAATAGTTTATAACCACTCCGGGTCGAGTAAGAACCAGTTGGTGTAAATCCCCATCTTAAAATATCAATTTGTCCCACTAACGGTTTCAGTTTCATAATTCTGAGAACATCTTGTGGGGTGAAAGTTTGCTTTAGGAAGTCGACATTCCATTGAGACGTTCCTTGAATGAAAAGATCTGATACTTTTAAAGCCACGTTTACTTGACTATTTTCCCGGTACATCGGAGGTCTAGGGATTTTATCAATAATCCAATTTTCCGCCCATACATTTGATGTGGTCCCATTACCAATATGCCTATATAATCCTTTTTTCAACAATTCTCGACCATGCATGATACTTCTCCATGCATATGATGGACGAGACCTCATTCCACAGTCTAGAAAGTTCCCTCTACAGAAGTATTTTCCTTTAAGGATGCGAGATAGCAAAGAGTTAGGATTACTCCAAATTCGCCATGCCTGTTTACCCAGTAAAGCCTGGTTGAAAAGACCTATATCATGGAATCCCAGTCCTCCTTGATCTTTAGGCTTACAAAGTTTTTCCCAAGCCACCCATAGAATTTTCCTTTTCTTATCCCCACTACTCCACCAGAATTCTATAATGGCACTTGTTATTCTCTCACATAGACCCTTGGGTAGCCTAAACACCGACATAGCATATACCGGGAGAGCTAACGCAACTGATTTGATTAAGACTTCCTTGGCTCCCATCGATAAGGTTTTTGAATACCAACCTTGTAATCTTCCTTCTAATTTTTCTTTAATAAAATTTAAAAGGTCTTTTTTTGAACCCTGGAAACATTCAGGGAGCCCTAGATAAGACCCGTCACTCCCTTCCTTTTCAATCCCCAGGACCCCTTTAATTGCCTGTTTAGCATCGTTGGGTATTTTTTTTCCAAAAATGATAGATGATTTCTGAGGATTTATCATTTGACCTGAGGCATCCCCATAAAGTTTTAAGCTTTTCAATATTTCTTCACTATCCGTAATGGATGCCTCACACAATAGTAGGCTATCATCCGCAAATAATAAATGGTGTACCGATGGACTGTCCGTAGCTAACTTTATACCATGTAATTTTCCTTGCGTTTCCGCTCTGTTTAGGACATGGACCAGAGCTTCTGCACATAGAATGAAAAGGAAAGGAGATAAAGGGTCTCCTTGCCTAATTCCCCTTTCCGGTTTAATGAAACCATGTGACCGTCCATTAAGTAAAACTGAAAAAGTAACTGTGCTGATACATGACATTATCCAAGAAACCCATTTCCGGTCAAAGCCCATTTTTTCAAGTAAAATTTCTATAAAATTCCACTTTACCCGATCATATGCCTTTGACATATCCGTTTTGATGGCCATACTCTTCCGTCCAATCGTATCATTCGTTCGCAATCCATGTACCAGTTCATGAGCTATAATTACATTATCTGTGATTAATCTACCAAAAAAGGACCAAAGAGATATATACGTATTAAATTAAAAAATTTTGAATGTAGTAAACTTCTGTTGTCAAATTCATGGTCATCATTTCCATATTTCAATCATGCTTTTCATATTGGACTAAAATTACGGTCAAATTTAACATTAACTCTTCAAGGTATTCTGGTCAAACCATAACGTACCATTGCATTATAAAGAACGATGACGAATAGTTAGCAAAATTATAATAATTTTCTTTGGAGAATGAAGAACGTTTCCTTTAAACTTTTGTTCTTGGTTGCTCTTCTTTCTCTTGTCTTTCGTAAGTAAATCTACTTCCCAGTCTGTAGCTATTTTCTTGTAAACACTCTTCACTTAATTTGTAGTTTAATACATGAACGATGGAATCTTATATGTTTACAAAGAGAAAAAAATGATAATCTATGTAGTTAAAGTCCATGCTACGTTTTAAATTCGTGTGCTCGGTTACGATCAAGAAAAAAAAAATTAAAATATAAATGTTTTACATGTGAAATATACTGATGGAAATTAATCTTTTGTATTTTCTTGCTTTTTATGAATTTTTTGTTTGTTTAACTAACATATTATCTCATTTGCAGGACAAGATCTTGTGGAGGGTAGGACATTGGTTACAAATAGAGACGATCATCACGGCTTAATTTGTAACCCAGATGATCCACAATGCGAGATACCTTGTAATCCAAAGGATCCAAATTGCGACAAGAAACAACTTGACATGGATACAAATAGAGTCCACGTCAATTATGACGATGTAGTTTGTAACCCGTATGATCCTAAATGCGACAAACCTTGTAATCCAGAGAATCCAAATTGTTAATAGAAATAAGACGTTGATAAGTTCGTATAGATCTTATATTGAGTAATTGTGAAAATGTGAGTAATCAAAGATTATAGTTTCAAACACACAAAATCTTTTTATTCAAAGAAAGAAACAGAACTAAAAGTACCAAAGTTTAGAAATATTCTTTTTTTATAATAACGATTTAAGCATATGTTACATATACAAATCCATGCATAACGATCTCTCACATTACTCTTCATAGACTCAAAACTCTGAATCTTTTGCCCACTCAGTTATCATAAACAACTTCATTAATAAATCCTACAGAAGCCAAACAATCAAACCTCTGTTCGTAATCAACACTGCCTGCTCATCGGAATGGAGCCAAAGGGCTAGGGCTGTTGGGAACCCTAACACACCTCAACTCTCTACAAACATGATCCAACATCCCAAGAAAATCTCTAACAATCACAAAGATCCTCAACGGGTTCTTGTCATCTCCTCTCACGTCTCCATGAAAATACTCAGCTATCTCTCCAACCCTCTCCATTATCCTCTTCTCGTCTTCTCTCAACTCCTCCAAGCGCTTCTCTCCGTATCTCAAGAAAGAGCTCATTGAACTAACAAACGCTCTGTTCTCTTCCTCCCCTTTCAGCTTCTCGCTCGCTAGACACCTCAACTGCTCTAACCCATCTCTCAGATTCGATACCGAGCTTACAAGTCCTTCAAGATCAATCGTTGCCGTCTTCTTCACGTTTCTTAGCTCTGTGTTTAGACCAGAGACAAGATCTAGCCCCATCCTTCTGTAATCCTCTTCTTTCTCCTCTGCTGTTCTGTTTTGATTTGATCTTTGGTTCATAATCCGTCCCATGATGCTGTCTGAAACCCTTATTCCCTCAGACCTAGAGATCTCTTGCACGACGAAGTGGAGCAGTGTTGTCTTCCCATCTGTGCCCTTCACGTCAGAGAGCTTGAGAAGCGCGTCAAGCTTGAAGGCTTTTGCGCCACCGCGTATGGTTCCTACATTCATCCTGTTTCCAGTCTTCAGGACAGCTTCTAACAGCTTCAGGAATAACCTGCTTGACTTAAGCTCCTTGCAAGCTTCCTATTTTGGTATTTTAGTATTAATCACCCTAACTTGTAACGCAAGAAATCAACAAATGAACAATGTTATACCTCAAGCATTGAGAAGGAGTTTCTGAGATGAACCACTTCGTCTTCGAACGTTTCTCTATATAGCATTGCTTCAGCTCTTTGAAACGCAAATGGAACTCCAACAAGAGCCTTGAGAAATTTCTCAGCCGAGCCAAGCTCATCTACTACTCCTTTGTAGCTAGACAGCTTCAACTCTTCTTCTTTAGTCGGCACCATCTTCACCAACGCTTCTAGTTGCTGCAAACATAAGCCTTCCCCTGAAACAAGAAAAACAGTTGATAATCAGACCAAGTCCGCAATACGAGACTAAGTCTCACATTGGAAGTTGGAAGGGATTTTAAGTAATATAGTTTGATGGAATCGATCCTAGCTGATCTTGGTTTACCTTTCCCCAAGACAGAGCAGATTTGATCGGCTGTTGCATTGAGAGCTTTCAAGAGAATGGTAAAGTTCTGAAGTCTTTTAGGTTCAAGAAGATGTTTCCCTGGTGATGGAGTTTTACACCTCCCTTCTTCATTCTTTGTGGAGCTTTGCATTGTGTATCCAAATAGTGACTCGATCATCTCTTCATCCAATCTGTGTTATCCACAAGACAAGTACATTAAATAATACATTCTTGAAAACTTTTGGTAAGGGCCAAAGAAACTTGTAAAACTCACTCAAAAGAGCTAGTTCTGAGCTTATCCCAGACCATGGTTCGATCCGGTGTGGCTCTGACTTTATCCCAGTGAAGTGGTTTCAGCTTAGGTAATGGAGCTCCATCTTTACCTAACGGTGTACGCTGAGAGAAATCAAGAGACAGAGGAGGAGGAGGCGTTTTGTTCATTACTTGAGGTTGTTGTGAGGGTAGTGACGGTGGTGGTCTTAGCGGCGGTGGTGGCGGTGGAGGCGGCAGTGGTTTAGAGGAAGAAGCACAAACTTTTGCAGATAACTGCGACGAAAGAGTCTGCGGCTTTGCCGTTTCTGGCGAAGACAGAGTGTGAAGTCCTCTGTTTAAAAACTGCGGAAGCGGTGGAGGTGGTGGTGGAGGTGGTGGAGGAGAGATTCCATGACCGTTTCCAGAGCATTCGGGTACCTCTAGTTCCCGTTCTGAGAACCGTTGAGAGGATCCAACGTTACCACTACCAGAAACAGAGGAAGAAGAAGCGTTCGAGAGTCTTGGATTTGAATACTGAGAGCCACCACCAACGGAATGAAAAGACTCATCATCGTCTGAAGATTCACATCCATTAACAGGAGCAGAAACAGAGTGCTCTGTTTCTTCATCATCATTTTCATGCACCGACACAATCTCTTTCGTTGAGTAACTACTAGCATTGTCCGCGTTGAGTAACTTCATTGGGGTACATCTCTGTTTCCGCGTTGAGTAACTTCATTGGGGTACATCTAGTTCTGTGTCTATCATTTTAGGGGTTCACAGTAAAAAGTTTTAATTTTTACTACTAAATTTTTGATAAACATATAATTAATATACCAAAAAATATATTGAAATGTTTTATATATATTAATTTTACCGAAGAGACAAAACTGTAATAATAAAAATTAATATAAAACTATATAGGTGATTGTAAACATTTTATCATTTATATATATTAATAGAAATACATACAATGTAGATGTAAAGTTATAAGTGAAACTAAAATAACAAACGTAAAAAATACAATATCAACCAAGAATATATTTGACAGAATATTAACAAAACAAACAAAAACACAGTTTTTTTTGTTAAAAAACAATAAAATTACAATGTTAAATAAAATTAAATGTAAAATATCATGAAACAATTATGATGTTGTTGTGTCCCTCTTCAATTCTCGTTTATGGGTTTTAGTGTTTTAAAATTTACAAAATTTTATCAAACACTAGATTGTTTTCCCTACGAAAAAATGTGTTCTTTTGAAGCTTCACATTGTGGTGGTGGGAAACAAAGGTAAAATGCATGCTTGAAAAAAAAAACATAATCTACCAATAAATCGTATTAATAACTTAAAATCCATTCAAATTCAAATTATGATGCTTGAATATCTAGACTTTTACTTTTATAATAATAATCTAAAACTCTTACATCAACATAATTGGTTTGTTTTTCATGAGCTGACACCCCATAAATGTCAGCTCGACATCTTTTCTACACTTTTTCTTTTGTTCATTTCCATATGGATTTATAGGCCCGTTTAAGTTTATGACCCAGGTAAAAAACAATAATGGATCCATCACTGCATAAAATTATCAATAATATAATTTAGATCAAATATTTGAAAATCTCAGCAGCTAATTATATGTGCAAAATTACACTTTTGTTGTTTCTTCACCTAATGTCACATATATATTAAAAAGATAAGAACAAAAAAGTTTAGATGTACTATTTTATTTAAAAATCTGTATCAAATGGTTGACAACTTGATATGCTTTGATATAGAAAGGTTGAAACCAAAGAGATTACTTACCCAAAAAAAGGATCAAGAGATATATACGGATTAACTTATAAATTTTTGAAATATAATACAAGAAACTTTTGTGGTCAAATTCATGGTCAAACATTTCCGTTTCAATCATGCTTTTAATAGTGGGTAAGATCCATGGTCAAATTTAATATTAACTCTTCAAGATATTCTGGGTAAACCATAACGTACCATTGCACTATAAAAAACCATGACGAATATGTAGTTAGCAAAAAGTTATAAATATTTTGCTTTGTAGAATGAAGAACGTTTCCTTTAAACTTTTGTTCTTGGTGGCTCTTTCTTTTGTCTTTCGTAAGTAATTCTACTCTCCAATCTGTAGCTATTTTCTTGTAAACACTCTTCACATGAACAGAAAAAATGATAATGTATGCAATTAAAATCCATATTACGTTTTAAATTCATGTGATAGGTTACGATCAAGAACAAAAAAAGAGTAACATATAGAAGTTCTGCATGTGAAATCTACTGATGGAAATGAATCTTTTGTATTTTCTTTCTTATTTTATAACCTTTTTTTTGCTCTACTAACATATTATCATATTTGTAGGACGAGATCTCGTGGAGGGCAGGACATTGGTTCCAAATAGAGCCGGAAGGAATATTCACGGCCCAGTTTGTAACCCGAATGATCCAAAATGCTACAAACCTTGTAATGATCCAGAGAATCCCAATTGCGTTATGAAACAACTTGACATGGATACAAATAGAACCGGAGGGAATATTCACGACCCAGTTTGTAACCCGTATGATCCCAATTGTGTCAAACCTTGTAATCCTGAGAATCCAAATTGTTAATGGAAATAAGTCATTGGATAAGGTCTAATAGAGCTTATTTATTGAATAAATGCGAAAGTGTTTTTTCACATGATGTTTGTATGGCTTTGTCTTATGCATCAATCGTATAACCATTATTTAGCTTTTGTCACCGAAATAGAATATTTCAAAAAAAAATATCGAAATAATCCTTTTTATTTTGAAAATTTTAATATTTAATTTTATTTTTTAAAATTTTATACTTCACCTCCAAACTTTCACTCATAACTTTAAACCTTAAATCCATATTAGTTAATCTTAGGAATATTTGTGTATATTTACACTATTTAATAAAATTTATTATTTTTTTTAAATGTTATTTTGTGACAATTTTTTTATAACTATCCTAATGTATTTCTTATAATATAATTTCACATACTAGTAATCAAAGATTATTATAATTTCAAACACACACAATCGTTTAATTCAAACAAAAGAAATCAAACTAAAAGTACCAAAATCTAGAAATATTGATTTTTTTAATCAAGATATAAGCATATGATACATATGCAAATCCATGCATAACGGTCTTCACATTACTCTCTATAGACTCAAAGTTTGAATCTTTGCTCACTCTGTTATCATACACAACTCACACTTTTCATTAATAAAAATCCTACACAAACCAAACACCCAAACCTCTGTTCGTACCTCATCGAAACGGAGCCAAAGGGCTAGGGCTATTGGGAACCCTAACACACCTCAACTCTCTACAAACATGATCCAACATCCCAAGAAAATCCCTAACAATCACAAAGATCCTCAACGGGTTCTTCTCATCTCCTCTCACGTCTCCATGAAAATACTCAGCGATCTCTCCAACCCTCTCCATTATCCTCTTCTCGTCTTCCCTCAACTCCTCCAAGCTCTTCTCTCCGTATCTCAAGAACGAGCTCATTGAGCTAACAAACACTCTGTTCTCTTCCTTGCTCGCTAGACACCTTAACTTCTCTAGCCCGTCTCTTAGGTTTGAAACCGAACTCACAAGTCCTTCAAGATCAATCGTTGCCGTCTTCTTCACGTTTCTTAGCTCAGTGTTAAGGCCCGAGACAAGGTCTAGCCCCATCCTTCTGTAGTCCTCCTCTTTCTCCTCGGCTGTTCTGTTTTTGTTTGGTCTCTGGTTCATTATCCGTCCCATGATGCTGTCTGAAACCCTGATTCCCTCAGACCTGGAGATCTCTTGGACAACGAAGTGGAGCAGAGTTGTCTTCCCATCTGTGCCCTTCACATCAGATAGCTTGAGGAGAGCGTCTAGCTTGAAGGCTTTTGCGCCCCCGCGTATGGTTCCTACATTCATCCTGTTTCCAGTCTTTAGGACAGTTTCTAACAGCTTCAAGAATAACCTGCTTGACTTAAGCTCCTTGCAAGCTTCCTAATTAGGTAACTTTAGTATTAATCACCCTACCTTGTATAGCAAGTAATCAACAAATGAACATTTTAATAATACCTCAAGCATTGAGAAAGAGTTCCTGAGATGAACCACTTCATCTTCAAAAGTTTCTCTATAAAGCATTGCTTCAGCTCTTTGAAACGCAAATGGAACTCCCACAAGAGCCCTGAGAAATTTCTCAGCTGAGCCAAGCTCATCTACTGCTCCTTTGTAGCTACATAGCTTCAACTCTTCTTCTTTTGTCGGCACCATCTTCACCAACGCTTCTAGTTGCTGTAAACACAAGCCTTCCCCTGTAACAAGAAAAACGGTTGGCAATTAAACAAAGTTATCGTAAGTTGGAAGGTATCTTAAGTAATATTAAGTTCGGAGCTGATCTTGGTTTACCTTTCCCCAAGGAATAGCAGATTTGATCGGCCGTTGCGTTGAGAGCTTTCAAGAGAATGGTGAAGTTCTGAAGTCTTTTAGGTTCAAGAAGATGTTTCCCTGGTGATGGAGTCTTGCACCTCCCGTCTTCATTCTTGGTGGAGGTTTGCATTGTGTATCCAAATAGAGACTCAATCATCTCTTCATCCAATCTGTGTTATGCACAAGACAAGTACATTAATTCTACATTCTTGAAAACTTTTGGTAAGGGCCAAAGAAAGTTGTAAAACTTACTCAAAGGAGCTTGTCCTGAGCTTATCCCAGACCATGGTTCGGTCCGGTGTGGCTCTGACTTTATCCCAGTGAAGTGGCTTCAGCTTAGGTAACGGAGCTCCATCTTTCCCTAACGGTGTACGTTGAGAAAAATCAAGAGACAGAGGAGGAGGAGGCGTTTTGTTCATTACTTGAGGTTGTTGTGAGGGTAGTGACGGTGGTGGTGGTGGTGGAGGCGGCAGAGGTTTAGAGGAAGAAGCACAAACTTTTGCAGATAACTGCGACGAAAGCGTCTGCGGCTTAACCGTTTCTGGTGAAGACAGAGTGTGAAGACCTCTGTTTAGAAACTGCGGAAGCGGTGGAGGTGGTGGTGGTGGCGGAGGAGATATCCCGGAGCATTCAGGTATCTCTAGTTCACGTTCTGAGAAGCGTTGAGAGGATCCAACGTTAACACTACCAGAAACAGAGGAAGAAGAAGCATTTGAATGTCTTGGATTTGAATACTGAGAGCCACCACCAACGGAATGAAAAGACTCATCATCGTCTGAAGAATCACCTCCATTAACAGGAGCAGAAACAGAGTGCTCTGTTTCTTCATTATCATTTCCATGCACCGACACAATCTCTTTCGTTGAGTAACTACTAGCATTGTCCGAATCTAGTAAAATCTCTGTTTCTACACTTCTCTTAACCTCTTCTTCACACACGTTATCGTCGTTCAAATCCTTCTCTGTTTCCTTAACAGGAACAGAGCTCTGTCTCTCCAGATCAACTCCTACTGAGTTTAAATACAAAAACTCAAGAGTAGGGTTTATACTAACCTTCTGAGACTTCCTCTGTTTCCGTTTAAACGACAGCGTTTTACCGTTCTTCTTCCTTCTTCTGATTCTCGAGAAGAAACAGAGCACTCCAACAACACAAACCACAAAACCTATCCCACAAGCTGTTGAAACAACCACAGGTATAAAAATCTTCTTAAAGGCTCCTCCTTTCTCATGTTCCCGCCTCTGAATCTCTTGTTGTCTCGGTGGATGTGTCCGTTGAGGCAACGGACGACGGAGACGCGGAGGTACAGGCCGTTGAGGAGCTGGAGAGTACGCCGGAGACTCCACTGGACCACCGTTTGGAAACGGAGACGGCGAGGGAGCCGGCCAAGGAGAGAAAGGAGCAGACTTGGCGAGGTTTCTTCTCCGAGAAGTAGAGGGTTTGATCAAACCGAGTAAAGCTCTGAACTTTTCCAAAACCGTGAACTTTTCCTTCTCGCCACCGTCTTCTCCGACGAGTTTTCCGATCTGGGTCCTGTATCTCTCATTAAGCTCTTTACCATCAGCAGTAATGCTACAGCATTGTAATGATATCGCCACTACAATGATCATGAGAAAGATCTGACCAAAGTAAACCATCTTTATGCTCTGTTTCAGATCTTCACATCTATAAATCACAAAAAGAAACCATTTATTACACACACACACTCTTTTTAATACAACTTTGGTGTTCTTTACTTTGAGACTTTAATGCTACTCCAAGGAACCCCTGAGCTCTGCAACTGTAGTTGTACTGGTAATGGTAACACCCTCTTTCTCCATTAACTCTCCTTGCAGTGTAATAACACTGCTAGTTTTTGCTATTTATACCCACCATCTTTAGTAATGTCTTAAATATAAAAATATCTACTTTTGTTATTGAAAAATTATTGAATAAATTGGCAAATGTCAGATTTAAGTGTATTATTGTAGTGACATTTGGAAGCTTTTTGTTTATAAGTTGAACACTTCTTTTTTGTTTTAAGGAGGAGGTTAATAACAGTTTTATAAAGAGACAATCTGAATAAGCAAAGGAGAGAGAAGCATGAAGGTGTTGGTGTGAAGTGGGTCCTGCTATTGTTGGGCAGACTTGGCTTGTAGAAACATTTGGTAATTTACTGTACAAGCTTTCTTTGTTTCTCTCAACCCACCATTGTTTTATGAGGCAAATACAATAAAAAAAAATTGTATTTATTGTATAGAATTTATTCTTGTGTTGGATATGAATGTGTATGCACTACCTAATTACATTCATATGTTTTTTGATGAGTTATATATAAGGATTTTTAAGTATAAATACTTTTTGGAAACGTTTTGTTGTGACAGCTTAGTGACAAAATGTGTAACTAATACTCTAGACGATGGTATTAAGTAACTATGGTATGAATAATAACATGTGGAACAACTACGAAATAATAGTGGTATGGTTTTAATAATAACAAAAATATACATACGTAGATATATGTAGAGATTTTTGTTACTATGGTGCGGTTTGTAAACTTTCAAATTATAAGTAACATGTTTAAACAAGGAAAATTTCTGTATAGAAACAAAAAGTTATCATAGAGTATATATACTATAAGCTATTATTCTGTTTCTTTTGGTCACATCCTCCCTCAGCCCTATTATATGAAAGATTGTTATCTTGCTACAGAGACAACACGAGAAGATGATTTTTACATTTTATTCTTGCGGTTTCTTTATCCAAAGCTTCTGATGTATATTCATTTTTTTTTGAAAAACTATGAACTTTAATTGGATTCTGGTGTATCAGACCAATAGGTGGGTAGTGATGGAATAAAACTGAAATAATTATTTAAGGCAGACCTCTCTATCTCTAGTCGCATTCTGAAGCTTCCCAAAGTGAGATGGTTAGGGCAACTACAACGGAGTCTCTTACCATTTTCTTAGCTCCAAAACCTAAGTAAAATATAATTAAAAAGTTAATGGATCCCGCAATGTATTAAGGATTGGCCTCTTCATATCTTAATTTAAGGATCAACTTGTTTGCGGGTCCTGTTGTTAAGTGGAGTTTCACCATTGGCTGTTTTATTTTTTTAGTTAAAAAAATTAATAAATAATAAAAAAAATAAAAAATAAAAATTCTAACGATTCTTAGCTGGGTAACACGGTTGCTGATGGTCTAATATTCCATAGTTTAACAGTATAGGTGTCAAAGATTGTTTGGTAGGATATGATGTTGATTTCTTTGGGAGGTTCTAACATTACTTTAACATAATGGATGGCTTTTTGAAACCAAGCTAGCTTTTAGAAATAGTTATAAATACTGATGAAGCTATGATGACTGATTGATTGGTATCTAACAAAATGTAGACGTGAGGAATCAAGCATTGAAATGATGAGAGATTGGATTATAAAAATGTATTTGCTTTCTACATTTTAAAATGATCTGAGCAGAGGTTGAAATTACTTTAAATTATGTGTATTAATTCAATCTCACTTCGATGATAGACGTCTAAATATCAAGAAAATAATTAATGGTAGTAGTAGATCTACAGATTTAACCATCAAAATCTCAGTATGTTGGATTGAGTAGAATGAGATCACTAGATTTCTAGAACATGTTTGTTATCTTTTGTTTTCACTATAATTATTTGGTTCTAGTTAAGTACTTTGTGTCAGCAACTCTAACACACGTGGGGCCAAAGCTGAATGGACTTGTCTTAAACAATTTTCAACGTATTATTATACTTTTCTTTGTTAACATTGGAATAGTATACATACTTTTTCCAATTTTCCCGACGAATATTATACAAACTTGGTTTTACTCTTAGTCAACATAATAACATATACAAACCACAATTAAAACATATACATTGAACTTTCATTAGGTCAAAATAACCCTTTAATAGATCCGTATTTCATGGTATAAAAGGTAGTTTACTTGAGACTGTCGTCTGATAAACAACTCAACTGTATATTTTATTCAAGATTAAGAAAAAGAAAAAAAAGACAATGGGACTAATAACTGAAAACACTATAATATAAACCACAAATATAACATCAGTTTACTGAATATATATTCCTGGTCATAATAGCAGCTATGTGTATCATTAGTATATTTAACTACGTGATTCACTAACAATTATATAACTATGTTATGTAGAAAAATAACTGACGACACATTCATTCTAAATATATGAATATATCCTACACAATCACGGTACCGTAGATCACGTAATGGTAACGTGAATAATTACAATTTTTTCAAAATGTGGGTGTTACTTATCAATCAAATAAACTAAACGAGTTTAAAAGTCAAAAGGAATTTAGAGTCAACGTATCGAGAACACCAGTGAGACTTGTCAAACCATGATTTGGGGATGATTTTGCAAAAAGTATCTAACTTTTTTTGTCATAATTAAAAGTTGATAGCAGAAAGTTACAACTTTGTCAGCATTTAACAGAGTCATTTCAAAAGAGTTTTATCAATCTATTCTATGTTCTATCTATATTTTTAGTAATAAAATAAAAGGAATTCATATTTACAGAGAGTTGTTTGTACCCACTTTGTCTTGAGAATAAAGTAAAGAAACATTTCTGAGAAACAAACAAAAATTAAAATACAAATATACTAAACCCATGAATTGTCGGATGTATCACATGGTTGATCTAGAGGTTGTAGATTCAGGAAAAAAATAATGAAAATTTAAATTTTTTGTTTTTATTTTTACAGAAAACTGAAATTAAATAATTGCCGATTATAGGACACGTGGTTCGGTAAAGGAAAACAGTACAATCGCGAGATTTGTCTCTGTCACGCGTACGCAACTGAGGGAGACTCTGTCCCTTTTGTTTTAATAAATGCTAGTTAAGAATGCCCACCGAACTAGTCAACACCGGCCCCCACTAACTGTATATGGGCTTAAGTAAACTTTACCATTTAAAGCCCATGTAGATTAATATAGGCCCAATATATCTGAAAAATGTTGTGAATATATTTCGCGCTTTTGCTGCAGCTTTCAGGCTTCCATGGCAATCCCGCCATAAATCACTGAGCCAAACTTTTTTTTAGGGTTTTAAACTCTGAGTTTGATTTTCTTCACGGCGAGAGAGAGAGAGAGAGAGAGAGAGATCAGAGATGGAGTTCAGTGTAAGTGGCAACGCGCTCAAGACCTTCTCTAGATCCATAATCTGCCTCGCACGCGTCGGTAACGAGCTCGTCGTTCAAGCTTCCCCGACTCAGGTTCTTCTCTTCCCCATTCGTTTTATTTCTGTCGCTCTTAACCCAATTTAGACGATCTGGATAGTAATTGGTGAGCAGATTGCAATTCGATTTGACTAGAAGTTGCAATTTCGTCAGCTAATACACTCGATTAGGGTTTTACTTTACACTATTGGGATATGTGAGGTCGAGGTTTGTTATATCTCCCTTAGTTTGTTGACGAGCATGACTGCATGAACAAGCTGGATAGGTTTGATTATTGATTGATTTTGTTTTCAAAAAAACGTTATGCAGTTGGGATTGCACACTTTAAATGCTTCACGTTCTGCCTATCAGTCCATCACATTCGAGTCAAGTTTCTTTGATGCTTATACTGTTCAAGGTCCTCAAGCTCATTTCAGTGTCCTTTTGAAGGTAATCTGCTTCTTATCTTGAAAATTTGGATGGTATAAGAAACTTCTCTGATATCACTTTTGCAGGCTGTTTGTTCTGTTCTTAGGACCCCTGTCGCTAGCATTGATCATATGAGTGTACAGTTGCCAGATCATGACGCATCTAAAGTCAAGTGGGCATTGGAGTGTTACAGTGGTACATTCCTTTGATCTTACACATTCTTATCATCCTAGATCACGAAATTTGTACACCTGATAATAATAGCATTATCTAATTTTGTAACTATTTATTGAGACCTCTACTTGTTAGATAACGGTTTAGCAGTTTACATTTGAACCTGAAGACTATGATTATGATGTTGATTACCTCTACTTCTTATCATCCTTGTTTGAATTTGTTTAATGTTTTTCCTGATTATATGCAGGTATGAAAAAAACATATTGGATTACTTGCAATGTCGACCCAGATATACAACATCTGTCGCTTGATAGGAGTAGATTTCCAAGCAGTTTAGTTGTACATCCTCGGAGTCTGAGCAAGTTGCTTGGAAACTTCCAGTCATCCCTCCAAGAGATTACAATAATCGCTACAGACCAAACTTCTTTTCCCTCGGATGCTGCAAGTGAAATAGGTGGAAAAGCTGTTGAGTTTCGGAGCTACGTGGATCCGACCAAAGGTCTGGACTATGAAATAATGTAAAGATTGGATTAGTCCAGCTCCTAGTGTAAGACTGCTAACAATTATGTTTTCCAAACGCAGATGGTGACTCTTTGTTACATACTCAGCTATGGATAGATCCCTCGGAAGAATTTTTGCAGTATACTCACGCAGGTGATCCTATTGACATCACATTTTCCTTGAAGGAACTAAAGGTATAACATTCCTCCACCTGAAGCTTGGTTTCACTTTATCCACCTTTGTTTGTCTTAATAAAGAAATGTCTTCAATAAATTTCAGGCCTTTCTTTCATTCTGTGAGGGCTGTGAAGCAGACATTCATCTTTTCTTCGAAAAAGCTGGCGAGTAAGAACCATCTCTTTTGCATCCTGTCTGTCTCTCTAATAAATCCGTATTTAAATGTTACCTTGATATCTGTTAACGCAAGAGCAAATAGATTCTGGAAAATACTTCTAAAAATGGTTGTGGTCTATTACAAATGCATGTGGTTCTCAAATATCCTAGTTCAATTACCCATGTAATTTGTTGCCAGGCCAATACTGATGGCTCCAAAATTTGGGTTGGGTGATGGGTCAAGCTCAAGTTTTGATGCCACACTCGTTCTCGCGACGATGCTTATGTCTCAGCTTCAGGAAGGGGTTCCGCCAGGACCTCCTGAAGCAGCGAACTCCACAGGTGGCCATGCTGCCGAGCAAGTAGGATCAGAGCCTCAAGAACGATCTAGACAGAGTGCCTTTGAGCACCCATCTGATCACACACGAGTTTGGTCTGAACTTTCAGGTAGTAACTAATCTACTGATTGAGATTATTTGTATTCCTCAATTTGTCTGATAACTAACACCTTAATTACATCGATGCCTGGCACAAGGAACTGGCACTAAGAGCGTTAGCGGTTCTGGGGAGAGGCCACAGGCTCAGGGACAACAAGACGTGAATATCCAAAGAATTAGAGATATGGAATTATCAAAAGAAGGACCAGCTGGTGACATTGCTTCCGGACCTTCTAACTCGTATCCTTCACATTACATCTCTCACAATCACTATTACCCTACCCTACTTGGCCTGTTTAGCTGTTAACCGTCAAATCATAGTCCATAATCGCATATTACTAGTCATCTCAGCATGCTCCGTAACCCAGAGTCGCAATATCTCAAGTGACTGTTGTTTTTTCTGTATATGCTTTGTTACCTTTGACTTTTTGTTCAGCCAACGTCCTACACAGATGGATCACGCCGAAGAATCCCGAGGTAGCAGCAAAACATTTCTACAGCCATGTCTCTGTCTTGTCTTTGTTACTTAATCTAAAAAGTATTAATTTGTCTGTCACTTGTTCCTCAGTACGAGCTGAGAACAACCAAAGCTTCTCCCAGCGTCATCCTAGTAATTGGGTAGATGCCAGTGAGGATGAAGATGAAGACGACGACGACGGTGTTGAGGCGACGCCACCTCATAACGAAGATTACTAACTCAAAAGTCTCTTCCCCTTTAAGTCAGCTCATATAAGATGTTCTTCAAAAGGTACCAACCACTCTCTCTCTCTCTTTATACGCTTAGATAAAGTAAAGATGGCGAACCAGTCATGAGCGTCACCTTTGCATCACATATTGTCCTTGTTAAATATACGCTTCCATTAATTATTACGTATGATAAGTTTCAATCTAGCTTGTGCTATGTTTCTCCAAAACAAAATGTAAAGCTTTGTCGTCGCATTTCTAATCATTACAACTTTTAATAAATGTTAACAATCATATGATTTGTTAGTAATCTATCAAAAAAAACATTTGAAAACACAATGGAATAAAAGCAAATGTTTATTATCAGCATTAGATTATAAAAAAAAAATTGGTTAAAGGGGCCAGTTGGCTCTTGGGATAATTTGGTACCGCGTAAACGCCGGCCTTGATGATCTGTGACTTGGACCCACTTTTTGTTCTTAACGGTTTCGGCGCATGTTACGCGCCGCCGCTCTCCTACCAACGTCGACGTGGAGGAGAAAAGATAGATAATAATAGTAATAAAAAGACAAGCTAGCCGTTGTTCGCTCATTTGAAAAATGAGGTTGGTATTGGGTAAAGATTCTCCACACCATTCTTTAACTTTCTTACATAAATTTAGTGATATAAGAAGGTTAACAAAATTATATAATATATTCTGCAGAAAGGGTGAGAGTTCTGGATCATTTAACGGTCTCTGACTCACACATTGATTATCTTTCATTTCATAAGGAAGAAAAAATGATCACCTAGGAATAGTGCTACCCATGAATGGCGAAGTATAATGATCTGTGACAATGTTTTCTTAGAGTGGTTTACATGTCTTCACTCACATACGTTCTTTAACTTGCATCTTGGCCGATAGAGAGATAATGAAAAGAACAAACCGGTCAACCATATGTTGCCTATCGATGCCCATTGCTTCACCCAATTACTTAAAGGCCATTATCTAAGCTTTTCGGCTTTTTGATGCAGAATAAATTAAATATTTGTGAGGATTACTTGAACTTGTATTAACACTGTTTATAACAAAGAGTTTGTCCATTCAAGACTCAAGTTTCTAGTTGTTAAAAGAATGCTGTTAAAATGTTGCAATGGAACCAAACAGCAATTTTCAAATTAACTAAGACAAGTAGTCATGGGTGCACGAAAACATATCTAATGCAACTTAAGAGTAAGCCAGCGCATATCTCAAAGCCTAGAGAGACTGTAATTTATGATTTTATTAATACGTACCATGCGATAATTGCGTATAAATCATTTTAATGACTTAATAAACAAAACAAAACCGCGTACCTGTTCTTTTTGAAAAAAAAAAAAAAATGGCATTTTCGTTAATATACCCACATAGAAGCCCGTTGAAATAATTTTCACATGTTATAAGAAGCTATAGACAGCAATGCTTTAAGTTGTCTTCAGCTAAGTACAGAATCAAGTTTCAGACAGAGAGCAAAAAAGGAGAGGAAACACAACAGACGACTAAAGAAATCTGAAGAGCTTCTGATTCAGCAAGAAGGTTCGGTCAAAAGAAGACGATGAACTCTCGGGCGATCTACGCCGTTATAGCCATTCTTGCAATCGTATTCTCATCCGTTAACGCAAGCGTCGGTGGCTTCGAAGACTCACTCGATTTCGTACGGACCGGATCTTCTTCTTCGCTCTTCTCTGGATGCAAAGGATCCATCGCGGAGTGTATAGCGGAGGAAGAGGAGATGGAGTTCGATTCAGATATCAGCAGGCGCATGTTAGCGCAGAAGAAGTACGTTAGCTACGGTGCGATGAGGAAGAACAGTGTGCCTTGCTCACGACGTGGAGCTTCGTATTACAACTGCCAGCGTGGCGCTCAGGCGAATCCTTACCGCCGTGGATGCAGCACCATCACAAGGTGCAGGCGTTGAATGTTGAAATTAAATGATTTGTTCTGTTTTGCTCATTTGTGATTCGATTTATTTGTTCTTTAAATTTATTTTCCGGGATATAAATATATAATATGAGTTTGATTATACACAATGGAGACTAGTAGTCTTTTGTTTTGAAAAAAAATGCTTATTGTTTGGTTGTTTATATAAATAAATCAGATTTGTATATAGATTAAGAATAGTTATAAGTCCAAGAAGTGATTGAGATCTGCGCTTAGTATTGTGAAAATTTAAAATCAAAATTTTGAATCTGAGTTCAGGTTTATTAATATATGTCGACCGTATAATTAATTAGGTATAGTCTGGATACAGATATAAATTCCTTTAATAGTTGTTGGTGGCATGGTGGCTAATAATGTAATGATGGGACCATTACAGCCTAACACGCTTTAATTCAAAACATTTTCTTCACTCATATTGTATTATTTATCCTCTTGGAAACTTCGTTTAGCTGTATCTTTTGGATTTTCAATATAATTAGTATAGTATACATAGTTGGATACTTTATAAACAAAAGAAATCGTTAGATACCTTTTTGAATAATCCGGTTATCCTAATCTCCACCAAAATAGATCTAGACTAGTACCGAATGTCTGTACCATTCTATATTATCGATAGGAGTACTCTTCAGTCACCGAACACTAAAAAAACTCGCATGTTAAATTTTATTTCGGTTAGAACTCGAGCTATTTATATGCGATATTAAACAGATTACCCAATGCATAAACATGAAAATGTGCGCAATAAGAATAATAATTTGGCATGCAAATATCAAGTACGAACGATAAACATATATTTTCATAAGCAAATTGTTCGAGATATTTGTTGGAATGTAGCTTGTTTGAGTTATGTTTTAGGCTTTTGTATATATTCTACAATATTGGCGATGTAAACAACCGCTATGGTTCCCTCGAAGCACCGACTGATGTTGCTTCTATATTTTGACATAGGACGAAGTATATTCTCTAAATATCTATAGGTTAAAACAAGTTTGCTAATACAGTTTATAAACCCTAAATATTTATATTTTAAAAACTACTACACTTGCAAAAAAGTGATGCAACCAACCACTCACCACTATCATGCGTAGGCAATCAGTTGTATGTTATATTGGGCCGTTTATTCGTAATATGGGCTTCATTAATCACTTAATTAAGTTGGTATATCGTGTTTAAGAGTTTATTTGACGTTCTAAATCCGTTTCTCCACTTCTTACTCGTTTGCAAAACAAAGTTTGATCTATTTCTCTAAATTGACTGAGACATAGCATAGCTCATTAAAGATCAGATGATATACATGTAAGCTGTAACTGGTACAATAATAAAAATTTATAAAATGCAAATAAATGAAATGATAGAAATGAAATACATCAACAAAAGTAAATATATTTTATTTCATTCATTCATGAATAAAGTTGTAAAAGAATATTTAGAATTTTTTTTTCTTTGTATATATTTTTAGAATGTTTATAGAATTGATTAAATGAATATTTCATTATGTTCATGTCAAATGGTGAAAAGAATTATGAAATTAATGGAATAAATCATTTCACATCATTCAATTCAAAAAATAAACAATTCACTTATAGCCGTATTCTTCATGTTCGTATAAGTTTATCTAGTGGTTTATAATTGTATCTACTAATTTGGAGTAGTTTATTGCTTGTCCCAGGTAGTCTCGCATGCTCTTCAATAACATTTTTCTTAGTCATTGTACAGAAAGCAATGCAACTTTAGTTTTGATGCATATTATACATGTGGGTTTATGAAACAAGAAAATCCTACACGTTACGGTTATGTAATTTATGCTCTATTATACACAAGTAGAATCTTCTTCTTTTAATAAATTTTGATTATTAATCCTTTTTCGGGAAATATAAAAATAGTATATTTTAAAATTTTCTTTTCTTAGCTTACATACGTTTACTTAACCTACACGTCGTCAACGCGCCAGCCCGTAGGATATGGATGGTTACGAAACCGAACACACGCGTAGTCTTCAGCATATTCTCACGTGCCAAAAAATCACTGTTGTATATAAACAAACCTAGAGTACGCTAATTCCTCATCACCATCACTTTATTTTGTTCTTCAAATTCAATTTCTTAAAGAATCTCTCAAGAATAATCTTCGTCTCTTTAAAAGAACGATCATGGCCCAAACCGATCTCAATCAGCCGAAAATGGATATGGTAAACATGTAATCTGAATCCCTTTTAACATCTTATCGATTCCCGTTTCAAATCTATGGTTCATAGTTTCTACGATGATTCTAGTAATTGTAGCAAGGAGCGATTTTGAGCATAGATAAGTGAAACATTGATATAAAAAATTTTACATAGAATTTTCAAATTTGTTTTAATTTTTTTAATATTAAATCTTTAATAAATTGATTATAGCTTCAATTTTTAAAGATGTTAATGATACTAAAATAAAAGATTAGAATAATATTTTTATTTTTTGTTTATAATTATTTTTTGTTTTATTTTGAAGTGAATTATGGAGTGATAATGAAAATGTTCTTAGTTCATATATAATTAGGGTTTATGAATTGAAGAAAGTGGAAATTTACGTTGGCTTAATTATAACAATATGTGAAATTTTTGAAGAGCAAGGAGGAGAAAGATAGGTTGAAGTATTTGGAGTTCGTGCAAGCTGCTACGGTTGAAGCATTGCTTCGCTTTGCTCTCATTTACGCAAAGGCAAAGGACAAGTCTGGTCCCTTGAAACCAGGTGTTGAATCCGTTGAAGGAGCTGTTAAGACTGTGGTTGGTCCTGTCTACCACAAGTACCACGATGTCCCCGTCGAGGTCCTTAAATACATGGACCAGAAGGTATCCCTAGCTTTTAGATTTTGTTGGTTATTATATAACCTCTCTATTTTATTTATTTTAAGAGTTACTTTAGTTTTATGAATACTGATTAAAAAATAATTAATTTTATATATTTTTAATATAAAACACACAATTAATTATATATTTAATCTTATTTCAACAAATAGAAAAATAAAATACATTATAAAATTAACAAAATTTTGTATTAAAAATCGAAAATTACAATTATTTTGTAACATTTTTCTTTTTTTACAAGGAAACTTAATATGAAATGAAAAAAATATATTCTGATATGAAAAAACAGAGGGTTGATGGCGTGGCAGAGTCGTTGAGCTGACCATATCTATTGAACTTGTCTTGGTCATTTGCAGGTTGACATGTCTGTGAGTGAGCTTGACCGCCGTGTCCCACCAGTGGTCAAACAAGTGTCTTCCCAAGCCATCTCAGCTGCTCAGATAGCACCCATCGTGGCTCGTGCCTTAGCCACTGAGGTTCGACGTGCTGGCGTTGTGGAAACCGCATCAGGGATGGCTAAATCCGTCTACACCAAGTACGAGCCTGCAGCCAAGGAGTTGTATGCAAGCTACGAGCCAAAAGCAGAGCAGTGTGCAGTTTCGGCTTGGAAGAAGCTGAACCAGCTTCCTCTGTTCCCAAGGCTGGCTCAAGTCGCTGTACCAACGGCAGCTTTCTGCTCTGAGAAGTATAATGATACGGTGGTGAAGGCTGCGGAGAAAGGGTACAGGGTCTCATCGTACATGCCTTTGGTTCCAACGGAGAGGATCTCAAAGATCTTTGGGGACGAGAAGAACGGGGCTAAGGCGTTGGAGTTTCATCCACTTGATTGATTTGTGTGGGGTTTGTAGTGTGTTTGGTTTGATGTGAACCGGATCTTGGTTAGCGTGTGGTCTTCTTGTTCCTTTGTTCCTCTTTCTGTTTCTTTGAATATTTGGTGGAGTAATACCAAAAAATTGTGTACTTTTCGGTTGGGAGTATTGTATAAAAGCTGTATCGTGTTTGTTTTTCCAATGATTTAAGGCCTGTGATCGTATGAGTACCCAAGAAAAGCCCAACAAGCCTTTGAGTTTTTTTTTTCTTCATGTTTCAATATGGCATGATGTACAAGCTTCCTAGGCGTTATTGATTTATACACTTGCACTTATATAGTGTTTACAAACAAATGTAAAATATAGTAATTTACATATTTAATATAAAAATTTTAATTAATATTTATAAATCTAATTTTTTTCTTTAAATTGAAATTTTTATATTTTTAACAAAAAATCGATTAAATCTATTATGAAATCAAATTCATTATCAAATTAGGGTGATTGAATATTTAAATTAGAATTTATAAATCATGAAATCAATAATATATGATTTCAATATAAATGTTTAAAATATAAAATTATAACAATTAATTTAATTTAAATATCTAAATTTATTAAAATATATGAATTAATAACCTCCACTCAATCTCAATGGAAAAGATATCCAGTTGATATTTTATTGCTTGTACTTAATTCATTTTAATGGAGTTATTTGAAAAGGTTATTGGGTTGATTCAGTTAACCAGACCATATTCTTTATATTGATTCAGTTAAAATTGGTTTATTTCGGGTGTACTAGATTGAAACACTCTATTTCCATCAGAAGGTATGCCTATCATTTCTTTGAAAACAAGTTTTCCTAAGAAAATATAAATATTATTTCCTTCCGTCTTCTCTCCTCCGGCGATTCTGTGTCTCCGATTAAGCTATTGAGATGGCAACTCCGATGGTAGAAGACACGTCAAGCTTCGAAGAGGATCAGCTCGCCTCCATGCCCACCGAAGATATAGTTAGAGCTACTCGTCTCCTCGACAACGAGATTCGAATTCTCAAGGTTCGATCTACCTTCCACTTGATTTCGCTGCTTCTGAATAACTACTTGATTGGTCCTTAGTTCATAATGTTGGATTCAAAGTTTGGATTTTTAGCTCATTAGTAATTGATTTCATTAGAAGCCTGACTGATAGATATATCATGGAATAGTATGATGAATTGAAGTTGCTGATCTTTGTGTCTATTCTTTAATGTGTATGTAGGAAGACGCACAAAGAACAAATCTTGAGTGTGATTCTTACAAGGAGAAGATAAAGGAGAATCAGGAGAAGATTAAACTCAACAAGCAGCTTCCTTACTTGGTTGGCAACATTGTCGAGGTACTCTCAACAATTTTTTATACCCTTGCTCCTTGCGTTATGCCCTGTACAAAGTATAACTGTTATGTTATTAGATCTTGGAAATGAATCCTGAAGATGATGCTGAGGAAGACGGTGCTAATATTGACCTTGACTCGCAACGCAAGGGGAAGTGTGTTGTCTTGAAAACCTCTACACGACAGGTGAGACTTTAGTATCCGTTCTCCATGTGTTTTCTTATACATTCTCTGAGCAAATCCTTTTGCTTGCAGACAATCTTTCTACCAGTTGTTGGTCTGGTTGACCCCGATAGCCTGAAGCCTGGTGATTTGGTTGGAGTAAATAAAGACAGTTACCTGATTTTGGACACCTTGCCATCCGAGTATGACTCTAGGGTTAAAGCCATGGAGGTCGATGAGAAACCTACCGAAGATTACAATGACATTGGAGGACTGGAGAAGCAGGTTCTCGTTTATCTCCTTGTGCTTATTTAGCGTATGTTGCGTATTGATTATTGAATCTTAGTGAGTTAATTTGTGAAACAGATCCAAGAGCTTGTAGAGGCAATCGTGCTCCCCATGACCCACAAGGAGCGTTTCGAGAAGCTGGGTGTTCGTCCACCAAAGGGAGTGCTCTTGTATGGTCCTCCGGGGACTGGTAAAACTTTAATGGCCCGTGCCTGTGCAGCACAGACCAACGCCACCTTCCTCAAATTGGCAGGTCCTCAATTGGTCCAGGTATATTAGGAGTGTTATATGTGCATTCCCTTGAGATTCATTACCTTTTTTGAGTGAAATATTTTAGTGTGACAATCAATACACTTCCCTGTGCATCTACAGTGTTTCAAAATTCTGTGTAATGATTCTGTGTGCAGATGTTTATTGGAGATGGAGCAAAACTTGTTCGTGATGCCTTTCAACTAGCAAAGGAGAAAGCTCCATGCATCATCTTCATTGATGAAATCGATGCAATTGGTACAAAGCGTTTTGACAGGTACATCTGTTTTTATGATTCCAGTTATTCTGTTTCTGCACTTCATTAGCAGTGCACTAATTATATTCTTTGGTTGAGTGTGCAGTGAAGTAAGCGGAGACAGGGAAGTGCAGAGGACTATGTTGGAGCTGCTCAATCAGCTTGATGGATTCAGTAGCGATGAGCGTATTAAGGTGAGAGTCTTTCTTTATTCTAGGCACTAGTCTTACTCGTTTATATACCGTCCTACAAAGAAGAAGTAACAATCAAACCTCTCAATTTTTTTTCAGGTGATTGCAGCCACTAACCGTGCAGATATTCTGGACCCAGCACTGATGCGTTCTGGTCGACTAGACAGGAAGATTGAGTTCCCACATCCAACCGAAGAAGCAAGAGCCAGAATCTTGCAGGTTTGTCTTTCAAATTTTCTGAACATGACCCTTGATAGCTTGACTCACATTAGTCAACTAATCCAAACTGAATGGATACAGATTCATTCGAGGAAGATGAATGTACACCCAGACGTCAACTTTGAGGAGCTTGCAAGATCGACAGACGATTTCAATGGCGCTCAACTGAAAGCAGTATGTGTAGAGGCTGGCATGTTAGCTCTTCGTCGCGATGCCACAGAGGTAAGAATATACTACATGGTTTTACGTTTCTTTATGATGCAAGTTTTGTCTAGTTTCTAAGCATTGAGTTCTGTATCGTATAGGTGAACCATGAGGACTTTAATGAAGGTATCATCCAAGTCCAGGCCAAGAAGAAAGCAAGTTTGAACTACTACGCCTAATCTCTCCACCATCAGTTGTTTGCTCTCTATCTTTCAACTCTGGTTTGGCTCTTTTCATAGATTCGAATCAGGATAATCTATTATCGAAATACATTTAGTTGTCTTAAATCTTCTTTTTCTTCTGAGACAATAAAATGAATTTTAGATGGTCGACCATCTTTTTATTGTTGAAATTGTGTTTGTGAGAAAAAATCACATTCTAATCAGTTTCTGTCAGTGTGTCAACGTATATAATATAATTGAAGAAATTAATGTGCTAAAAATTTAAAACATAAGATAAGCATCTTAAAATTATTGTAGCTTTGCAGAGGAAACAAAAGAAAAAAAAAAGAGAGAGAGAGAATTATAATCAACACTTGATCTCCTTCAAGCCGTAGGCTAAGTAGAGAAAAGTAGGATTAATGGCTCCCTCCTTGTAGTAAGCAAACACTAAGCTCCCTTCCTCGTTCATGCCCTCTCCCACAAAGCTGTGACATAATCACCAATTATAAAAACGCAACAGAAACAAAACTGAATAGAAAATAAGGTAACAGGTAAGAAGAGGCTTACAATTGGAAGTCTTGGAGCTTTGAAACCAAAAACTTGGTAACACTCTCAATGTGTTTCTTGAACACCTTTTGTTTTTTCTGAGTCCAGCTTAGGGACTAGTTGCCTTATGTATCTCTTCACGAACATCACAAACTGTTTCTTGTCGAACGGTGGTTGCTCCTACAAGTTAATACCCCCCACAATAAAATCAATCTCACATTCACCCACAAGGTAGCAATAACAAGATATAAAAGAGATTGCCACTGAATATTACCTGAAGCCTAAAAGTATCGATGATATCGACAACTTTCACAGCTTGATCATCGACCCCTTCGTCTTCTCCACCTTCTTCAGCTGATGGGTTCGCACCAATGTCGAAATTCATCGCTCCTTTCACAACCCACTGATCAACAGAAGGTAATGTACCAATATATATATATTAATATAAACTCAACTAGAATGATTGATCATATAAAACAAAGCTTAAACTAGTACCTTTCCTTCAACCTCCCATAACATTCCATTCTCGATTTCCTTGTAAGGAAAAGAATCAGACAAAAGCTCATCGCCTGTTTGATCATCAAAAGTTCAAAACGACAGACAAAGTTAGCTTATGATACAAGTAACAACACATACAAATCAATATGTTATGAATCAACAAGACTCAAGTGAAACCTAGAAACCTACACGCAAAGACAAAATCAAATTCCACGTACAAACTATAAAGATAGTGTTATGTACCTGTAAGAAGATCCTGGTACACCAACATGTTGTGAAGAGAATGAGAGAGACTTCGTTCTTGTTTGCTTTAGCTGATCTGATCAGTAAACATCAGAGAAGATATCTATTTATAGAATGTTATGGTGAGACGTGTATTGACATTACCTGATACAACTAGTAGTAGTATTCTTTCCTTTTTTCTTTTATCCTTTAAAACAAAAAGCAAAGTTTCCAGTTGCACCAAAAAAGGAAAGTTTCCTTTCTCGAATCAGATGATTTTCCTATCTCTTAATTAATTTGATTTTAACTTCTTTTTTTTCACGGAAAATAGTGTTATTAAACTTATGGACGTCAAAATAAAATGCAAAACCATACGAAAATAATAATCTCTTAATAATATTTTCATTGTGTTATCATTATATAATTTTATTCAGATTTGATGTTTAAAGTAGGAAGCGTTCCAACAATACAAAGTTAAATTAATTACCAAGGTGGTAATTTAATATTTGACCAAATTGGTAGGGAAAAAAAAAATGAAATAGGTAAGAAGCTGATATCAAGTAGACAAATCAATCCGTCATAATAAATCTGAGCCGTCCAAAGTTTCGAGTATTTAGACAAACCGGTCCGTAACCCAATTTTTCCTCACACATAAACATCACGCCAGAAAAAAAAAAAACTTCAATTTTCTTTTTTTAAATCTCCTTCTTCCGGGTCTCTGGTTGTGACGATCGGAGAGAGTTCATAGATTCATAGCGATTAAAATATTCCACTAAATTAATCGAATCGAAGCGTAAGAAATTGTGGGGAGGAGAGCAGCGTGAATTTGAATTCTGTGTTGATTCGACGAATTCGGAAAAAGGGTTTTGAGATTTGAGTTGTTTCGATTGGATTTTTTTTTTTTTGGTTATGGGATTAGGCAATAAGCTTAACAAATTCAATTTCGGTGATAATAATGATATCTCCGACGAAGGTGGTGGCGGCGACGAAGGAGATGTCTTTGGCTCTGTTTCGTGTTCGATTTGTCTCGAAACAGTGGCTAAAGACGGCGATCGAGCGTGGGCTAACCTTCAATGTGGCCACCTGTTCCATCTAGGTCTGTTCCGGTTTTGTTTGTGTATTGAAATCGATTGAATTGGGTTTCTGATTGTCTGAAAAAAAGTAACGTAATTTGGATTTGAATCAGTTAGATCGACCTTTGGTTTGATTCGGTTTAGTGAATTATGATCCTGTTACGTTCTGGTTTGTAGCTACCATTGTATGTGCTGCGATGTGAGTGTGACTCTATTGTTGGTATGATCATTGGTTGGTGGTTAGATTTGAAACTAATCTGTTCATGCTCATGATCTTCTCGAATTGATTGTTTGTGAAGTTAATAAGCAGATAGCATTGAGTAGGGCTTGATGATCATTCACTGTTTGATTACATATGCAGAGAGTCTCCACCTTGTTTGATGCATCTATTAGCTCTCACCACATTTTGTTTCAACCTTAATTAACATTATGTGCTCTCTTTAGTATTGTTTTAAGAAGGAATTATTAGCTAAAAAGTTCATATGAGTATTTGCTTCTTTATCTTTGTTCATTGTTTGACAATCTTGGATATCTAGATAAGAGTATCTGTGTGTGTTTATAAAGCTTATAAGCTGACCAATTTTTTTTTCTGGTAGATTTTGTAGACAATTCATATGAATCGATGCAAGAGAGCTTTGTAGCTATAGTTTTGAGATATGAATTGCATTAATGCTCTTTCACAAACCCATCTAACTTCACATATGTTTTCTTTTGTGTGTTTTAAGATTGTATTGGCTCAGCTTTCAATGCAAAGGGGGTAATGCAGTGCCCAAACTGTCGGAAAGTAGAGAAAGGCCAGTGGCTTTACGCAAACGGTTGCCGTTCACACCCTGAGTTCAACGTCGAGGACTGGGTTGTTCATGAAGAGGAGATTTATGATATCGGAGGATACTCTGACATGGTAACTCTATCCCCTCCCAAGTTCTTTTACTTGTTACTCCTCTGTCTTCCATGCTGAGGATTATTATTTTTAATTGCAGGCTTTTGGACTTCACTGGTGCCCATATGGAAGTTCAGCACGTCTTCCTTCTTTCGAGTAAGTACACTAATTGCAAAACATCCTTGTTTTCTGCTACTTTGTTTGCTGATGAATCTCTCTTAAAACTTTGTAGTGATGGAGAGTTTTCGTCGAGTACATGTAAGACATTGTCAGATTGGTTATTTATCGTTTTTCTCCCCCCTTTATCTTATTCTTAAGTTTCTGGATTTTTGGTTTATTAATCGATTTGAGTTTGACACCATGGTATAGATCACGATGTCTTGGGCCAGCAAGGTTACCTTACAGAACCAGCAGCGGCAACAGGGGTTCACCCATGTCCATATGTAGCTTACATTGGCCCGGTTCATTCGTCTTCCTCAAGTACTGGCGGTGCTGCAGGCGTTTCAGAGAGTTTAAGTTTCACTTGGGGCTCATCGCTTTCCAGTGAAGTCCCAACTCCTTATGGTTTCCCTGTGGATCCGCACTATCACGACTGGAATTATCACTCGCCTCCACCACCACCGCCACAACACTTCTCTGTTTCTGGCCCTCACATGGGCACTCAAACTCAGCCAACGCCTCCACCAGCTGCTGCAAGGACTTCCCGAGCCAACGGCTCGGATGTTATCAGACCCAGACCGCCGCATTTCATGCGTCCATCATATCATGGTCACAGGTACATATTTTCTGTCTTGACTTTAAAGTAGAATTATTAAAGCCTTATATCTATTGGTGGGTCTTTGCAGTTCTAATGGTAGAGCGGGGAGCTCTGTGGCATCTGTTCCAGGGACAGCGCCTTTTCCGGGTAGCAACGCTCGGACAAGAGACAGAACGCAAGCTCTTCAAGCCTATTACCGACAGTCAACTGCACAGTCACAACAACCTGAGTCGCCTGTAGTCTCTCGTGGGCCTGTATACTCGTCTGGCAGGAGGCCCGGTAGAGTAGTAGCTTCCGGGATGGGATCAACTTCATCTTCTTCAGATCAGGCAGGTGGGAGCGGGTTTCTCCGGTTTAACATATGGGAGAGGGAGCCTTATATGCCATTGCAACAGGCTTACCCGGTTAACCAGATGGACAGAGAACCATCCATCTGGACATCTTCTTTCAATGAAGGATCAGGAAGCTTCCATCAGAGGCATGGGGGCGGAGGATCATCATAAGAATTGAGTCAGTAACTGGTGAGAATGGTAATTCTCATGAACGTTGGACCCAATACATAAAATGAAACAATTGGGAATTTGATATTTGAGAAAAACCTGCATGCTCAAGTTATGTGATGAATTGTTAATCTAAAAACACACAAATGAAAGGTATGTAATGGTTTGGAGAGAGACTATTTCCCCTGTTTGGTGTTGAACCGTGCGGTTCGAGCCGGTTTGGGTCCGGGATAGCATAAGGTGGTTTTGATCTTTGCTTTTGTTGATGTGACTACAATGGGAGTATCCAAGTGAAATACCCTAATGGAACATAAATTTTTCTTATTGATATGTTACAGTTGAAGTTCTTTCTAAGTTCTCTTTGGCCTATCAGAAGGTCAAATTACTAATACTATAGTCTATAGTCAATGTGACAACAAAAGATAGAAAAGTTTTGTATTGACAAGGGCATTTTACTTATTATCCTGTGTTATTGCACACGAGATACCGATTTGTTAAATTGAACAACTAGCAAGTCTAGCATTTGCAATCTCATTTGGAGTTCTGGTTCTCATACTCTCAATGAAAAGAAAATAGGGAGTTATAGTTCACATATGAAAAGTTTGGGGTAATTTGGCGATGTTTAAAAAACACTGGGGAGGTTAGGGCTATTTATCGAAAATATAAATTAGGGCAACAAGACTACTTTAAAAAGCACAAAAACCCTAGCCATTTGCTCCCGTCTCCTCAGCTAAAAGACGCCGCTCGTCTCTTCAGAGAGTTCCACGATTTGTTCAAGGTACGCCTGTTACTATCTCTCCCTCTTTAATGGAAGCACTCTTCAGTTTCTGAGATTAGGCTTAGCTCGCGAGATATTAAAATGAAATAGATGCGCACGAATATGTAGTTTCAAGTTCCTCTTACTCCAGCTCTCGAGAGTGTAGTTAACGACGATAGATTAGAAATTTGCATCTAAGTAGTTTCGATCCTCATCAGATCTCACCTGTGCTTTGAGTTTAGTCATATCTTTGAATATGGCGTATAGTATATAGTTTATGATTCTTCACCAACGCCATGCTTGTATGCACACATATGTATGTTTCATTTTAAGTGATATATAAACACTGGTCTGCTTTTGGATTTGTACAGAGTAGAGGATTGAAAAAAATGAGTCGAGGAAGTGCAGCCGTTTCCAAGGGAAAGAAGAAGGGAGTCTCCTTCTCCATTGATTGCTCCAAGCCCGTTGATGACAAGATCATGGAGATTGCTTCCCTCGAGAAGTTTCTTCAGGAGAGGATCAAAGTCGGTGGCAAAGCCGGTGCACTTGGTGATTCTGTCACAATCACCCGTGAAAAGAACAAGATCACTGTCACTTCTGATGGCCAATTCTCCAAGAGGTACACCATACTTTGTTCACTCCTTTGTAATAGAATAGGATCCAAGTAACTTATTGCATAGTGTTTTATTGATCTCTCTTTGTGTCTTGTTCAGGTATCTCAAGTACTTGACGAAGAAGTACTTGAAGAAGCACAATGTGAGGGATTGGCTCAGAGTGATTGCAGCCAACAAGGACCGTAACCTCTACGAGTTGAGGTACTTCAACATCGCTGAGAACGAGGGCGAGGAAGAAGACTAGAATATCTACACTACTACTGTTTCGTTGTTTTTGTTGCTCAATACAATTTATCTTCGTCCGTCTGTTTTTTTTTTCTGTTGGAGTTAGTTTTGGTTGAAGTTTACTCTTGTTTCAGACGATTGTTTAAGAAAAATATTATGGTTCGATTCAATAATCTGTTAATGATGATTAAACACCTAGTGACGTAATTAAGTAATAGTAAGTAATTCGACAGTGGTTGGTTAAATATTTCCACCATTACTTAACGATGTATCAATCCAAAAACTAAAGTTATGGGCTTTATCGTCTGGGCCTTAACCAACCAGCCTCTTAGGCCAACACTCAAAGTAACGTTAAAATCTGAACATTGTATTGTGGCTCGGCCTTTCGACCATTACTTGCGCTGTAACAATCCAAAAATCTTAAGCTATGGGCTTTATCTTCTCGGCCTTAACGAACCAGCCTCTTAGGCGAACACTCAAAGTAGAGATGAATAACGTTACAACCTGAACATTGTATTGTGGGTCGGGCCTTTCGGCCCAAAAATGATTTGATTCAATCTTTTCCGCCCTCCGATTTATTTGGTATAGCCCATAAACTTCGATAATCGAAACAAACCAACGAAAAGTAAACCGAACCAATATCCGGTTAGGATGAATTATCAATTTCTCTAATCAGAGAGTTTTGTCTGAAGAGGCAAATAACTCTCAACTCCTTTAGCTTCTTCTTCAGCTTGCTGCTTCTCTGCAACAGCCTTAGATAATCCAAACATCTGCAAAAAAAAACCAAATCAACCCCAAGTGATGATTTAAAGTTGTGATTATGTGTGTTTAGGTACATAAGGAAGGAAGAGAGAGTAGAACCTTCTTGATGGTCTTGTTGAAACAATTCTTGTGATCATCCATGGAGGCATTGATGAATTCATCAATGTGATCCTTGACATCTTCTAAAAAATTGGCATCATCCTTGACCATCTTTCTACATGAAGACTTGGCCGGCTTAGGCGGGTTTTCAGCTTGAGTGTTTGGCATCTCCATTATTTCTTTGTTTGTTTGTCCTAAAGATGAATATGTAATGACAAGAGATAGCTTAGCTTTCTTAACTAATCAGATGAATGATTCCAAAAGACAGAGACTCCTAAAGTGGAAGATAAGAAGAAAGAATCCTGTAGCAATTAGCTATTCAAATGTCAATTTTTTCTCAAAGATTCCACCAATTGAACACACAAAACATAAACTTTCCTACCAAATTTATATATCAGTCTTAAGGAAACCAACGATTATGTTAAAGATCACAAGCACAAAGAAATATTGTAATCATATACAGAAAATAGTAACACATGTCATGAAAGCATACGAATCAAAAACATGATCTAGAAACACACAGAGAAGCACTGAACAATTGGAGATTTAGACATGATCTAGAAACTCACCGATGTGGTTTGAATAACTGAACAACTGGAGATTCAGACAAGAACTCACCGACAACAAAGAGGACGGATGATGAAGAGTCTGACTTGCGGAAAGGAGGATCTCTGCTAAAGCTAAAAATGTTTGCAGCGGTGTTAGATTACTAAACGACCCTTATTTTAATGTTCTTCTGTTTATTATTTCATTTTTTGGTCATAACCGTCATTGTACTTCAAAACCCTAGTTAACCACGGAGAAGCGGATGTAACCGGAACACTCATCAGATCTTTAACGGAGGTTGTCTCTGATTGAAGAGTGAAGATCACTCTTCACTATCTTGGACAGAGCAGGTAGTTTTGGTCGGATCGTGTCGTAAAAACATTTCCTTTTGTCATGTATTCTTCTCTGTTGCTACTCCATGGCAAAAGGTGTATCCAGCTTCATAAATCTTGTACCTTTAGGGTTATCTCACTAAAGCTTCTTCAAAATGCATCTCCTTTCTCCTCTGCATCTACTGTTGATCCGGATTCAGTTCTGAATCTTCTTACAAGTTATGGCTTCACAGACACTCAGATCTCCAGGATCATCACCACTTACCCAAGAGTACTTACACTTGATGCTGACACAACCCTTCTTCCAAAGCTTCAAGCTCTACAATCAAGAGGAGCTTCAAGCTCCGAACTCACAGAGATTGTCTCAAAAGTTCCCAAAATCTTGTCCAAGAGAGGTGCAAAATCCACCGGCTTGTACTTCGATTTCATCAAAGAGATCATACACAACGACAAAGAAGGAGAAGAAAGTGGTAAGAGCTCCAAGTTATGTTGTTCTTCTACGGTAGGTAAGCAAGGGAATAAGATTAGAAACATATCGGTTTTGAGAGAGATGGGAGTGCCTCAACGGTTTCTATTCTCGTTGCTCGTCTCCGAGAGCCAACCTGTGTGTGGGAAAGAGAAGTTTGAAGTGTCAGTCAAGAAAGTAGTTGACATGGGTTTTGATCCGACAACGTCAAAGTTTGTACAAGCTCTACACGTTGTGTACGAGATGAGTGAGAAAACGATTGAAGAGAAAGTGAGTGTGTATAAAGAGTTAGGCTTTACTGTGGAGGAAGTGTGGGAGATGTTCAACAAGTGGCCTTACTCTTTGAAATTCTCTGAGAAGAAGATAACTCAAACGTTTGAGACACTCAAGAGGTGTGGTTTAACGGATGTGGAAGTGATCTCAGTGATGAAGAAGCGTCCGGAGTGTATGCGTGCTTCAGAGGAGAAGATAACAAACTGTGTAGAGACGTTTCTTGGGATTGGATTCAGTGGAGATGAGTTTGTGTCGATGGTGAAGTGTTTTCCTACTTGTGTTGGGTTGTCTGCAGAGACTGTGAAGAAGAAGATTGAGTTTCTTGTTGGGGAGATGAAGTGGACGTTGAAGGATGTGGTTGTGATACCTCCGGTGCTTGGGTATAGTTTGGAGAAGAGGATGGTTCCGAGGTGTGGTGTGATAAGAGCTCTTGTGGAGAAAGGAATGATGAGAGGAGGAGATGGAATTGAAATCCCTCCAATGTCGTCTGTGTTGGCGTGTAGTGATAAGGTGTTTTTAAACAGGTTTGTGTTGAAATATGGTAAGCTGGTGCCTGAGCTCATGGCTATCTTTGCTGGAGATAAGAAAAAGAGCTCACATGGACACACTACAGTAAAGAAAGTTAAAGGGATGTATGTTTCCATGAGTTGATTCTTGAATTTGTTTTGTTGTTTGGTGTCGATCTGATTTGTCAAACATATTTTTGATATTGATATGGTGAATGAATGAAAGCTTGTGAGATTGTTTACTGGTGAAAGAGAGCACAAAAGTTATTGAGTTGTTCAGAGTTTATCAGGCAACTTCAGAAAATAAACCGGTTAAACAAACTTTAACCGAATGTAAACCAAACCCAGTTGAATGGTACATTATTAGTTTGTAAATTTCAAAGATGAGAATGGCTAAGAAATAGTAGAACTGTAGAAGAGTTCAAGGATGAAATCTCCATGAACCGGAGTGGTTTTCTGTAAACCGGAAAATTAAAACCTCAACCGAAAGTGAACAGTAAACCAGATTGGCATGTCAAGTGTTAGTTGCTATAAATGCATGAGAAGAGAGGGAGAAACTATTTGAAAAAGAAACCGAAAGCAGTAGAGAGGATTGTTTCTTCCTGCACTCTCGTCTTTGGCTTCGGCTTCAAGATAGTTACTGCTCATCGTAGAGATCAGTGGAGAAAGATGGGAAGATACTTCACGAAGAGGATGTTTCTGCTCCTTACTCTGATCATGTTGCTTCCTCTCTTGATCCCTTCTTCTTCTGGTAAGTATCCAACATTAGTAAAGTTTCAATCTTTCAGTTCCTTTGTATCATCTTGGTTCGTTATCATGCATCAAACCCCTTTCGAAACAGAGTATTTGCGATGTTCTACTCGAAACATTTCGATCTTTCAGCTCCTTTTTATCAGCTTGATTCGTTTTGCTGCATAACCCCGTTTGTGGTTTAGTTGTGGTGCTTAAACAGAGTACTCTCTGTTTCAAACAGAGTACTCTGTTTCATGCTTTAAGCTATCTTGAAAAGAATGAAACTTCGGCAAAGAAAAAGCTTGTACAACGCAAACTTTGTTGAATCTTGAGCGTTGTTGTTGTTCACTTGTTCTCCAGGTGAACCAGTTAACTCTAACAAGAACGGTGTATGTATTTCTAAAGAAGGACCCTTGTCATCATCCGCATCAGAAGGAAAGCTTACTGATCTTGGGTTTGAGGATCTAAACGTGTGTAAACTGTTCCATGAGAAGACTTGTTGCTCTGCTTCACGGATGCTCTCGGTCTCAAAAGCTGTAGAAAACCTAGCGACTCATGGAGAAGCTGTTAAAGATTGCTTGGACTTGTTTGAGCTTTTGGAATGTTCAATCTGCCACCATTCAGGAACCCTTCGCATTTGTGCCTCCCTCTGTGACAGAGTCTTTGAAGCTTGCTCTGATGCTTACTTTACTACTAGTGATGATGCCAGTGATCAGGTAAGACACTCAAAGGCTAAACACTCTTGAGAATTCTAAAGTTTGAGAGAGATCTTGTGTCTTGTTATGTGTATTAGGTTATAGTGCCTTGTGGAGCAAGCAAAAGCATCATCTGCGGGAAAGCTTCTAAATGGGAGACTAATGGCACAGCGTTGTGCAATGCTTTAGGTTTCACTGTTCAATATGCTGATGATTCTGCAGAAGAGACTTGTTACGGAAGCAAATCAAGTCTAGAGCCGCTCATAAAAACTGAGAACTCTGCGTGGTTTCGGTTTCAATCTCTACAGATCTATTGGCTAGTAACAGTCATTGTGCTAAGAACAGTCTGTTGGCTAGAGATCAGGGGGCGTTATCAGCGAGAGTTCCGAGCTTTGATTCAGAGAGAAAGAGAGGTAAGGAACATGAATGGGAATGGGATTGCCTAAAGAGAAGAGTTTAAAACTCTTTTGTTTGAGTTCCTTAGCTTTAGCATAACTTTTAAACTTTTGAATAAGCTCTGTAAAAACTTTTAAACTTTTACTGTACAGAAGTGAGATTGTGTTAACTCTTTTACTTTAGAATAAGCAGGTGAAAGAAAGCAACAAAGTTCTTGACTTTTTCCACGGTTGGTCTATGAACAAGAAGTTTAGTTTGTAACATTAACCGAAACTACTCAAACCCAATTCAATGGTACAATATTAGTTTGTAAGTAATAAAACGTTAACCGAAACTAATCAAACTTAATTCAATGGTACAGTACTAGTTTGTATATTTCAAAGATGGGAATGCCCAAGAACTAGGAGAAGAATTCAATTCAATGATGAAATCTCCATGAACCGGAGTGGTTTTCAATAAACCGGAAAAAAATAAAAACTCAACCGAAAGTGAAGAGTAAACCAGATTAGCATTTCAAGTGTTGTTGCTATAAATAGCTGAGAAGAGAGGGATAATCGATTTGAAAAAGAACGGTAGAGGATTGTTTCTTCTTTCACTCTCGTCTTCGTCTTTGGCTTCAAGATAATTACTGTACATCGTAGATATCATTCGAGAAAGATGGGAAGATACTTAACGAAGAGGATGTTTCTGCTTCTTACTCCAATCATGTTGCTTCCTCTCTTGATCTCTTCTTCTTCTGGTAAGTATCCAATATTGGTCAAAGTTTCCATCTTTCAGTTCTTATGCATCTTCTTGGTTCGTTATCATGCATCAAACCCTTTTGAAACAGAGTATTTGTCGATGTTCTATTCAAAAATATTCGATCTTTTAGCTCCTTTATATCAGCTCGATACGTTTTGATCAATAGAAACCGCTTCAATGGCACCACTTGTTCTCTCTGTTTCATATGTTTAGCTTTCTTGAGAAGAAACTTTGTTGAATCTTGAGCGTTGTTGTTCACTTGTTCTCCAGGTGCACCAGTTAACTCTAACAAGAATGGAGTAAGCATTGCTAAAGAAGGAAAGCTTCCCAAGCTTGCTGATCTTGAGTTTAAGGATCTAAACCTGTGCAAAGTGTTCCATGGGAAGACATGTTGTTCTGCTTCACGGATACTCTCGGCCTCAGTAGCTGTCAAAAGCCTGTCTGCTTATGGAGAAGTTGTTGAAGATTGTTTGGATTTGTTTGAGGGGATTCTTCAGTCAGGAACTTTTCGCATTTGTGCCTCGTTCTGTGACGGAGTCTTTGAAGCTTGCTCAGATGCTTGCTTTAGTAGTGATGCTAGTGATCAGGTAAGACCGGTGTTTGTGTATTCATATGCAAAACATTCTTGAGAGTAAGAGAGAGCTTGTGTCTTGTTAATGTGTCAGGTTATAGTGCCGTGTGGAGCAAGTGAAAGTATCATCATGTGCGGGAAAGCTTTTAAATGGGGGTCTAATGGCACAGCCTTCTGCTATGCAGTGAATTTAACTGAGCCTTGTTACGGAAGCAAATCAAGTCTAGAGCCAGTTGTGGAAGAACCACTCAGAAAAACTAAGAACTCTGCGTGGTTTCTAGGTCTTCAGATCTTTAAGCTAGTAACAGTCCTTGTTCTACAAACAATGCTCTTGAAGAGGTGTTGTGTCTCTCTCTCTCTACGTCTCTCTGTTGGATTCTCTTTTAACCGGTTGATGTTTGAAACTTGCTTTGGAATTTGATAACTCAGGTGGCTTTATCATCAACAGATGCGAGCTATGATCCAGAGGAGGCGAGAAGATTGATAAGGAACATGAATGTGAATGCATAAATAGAAGATTTTTAACTCTTCAGACCAGTCTTAGCATAGCGTTCAAACTTTTAAATAAGCTCTGTAAAAACTTTTAAACCTTTACTGTACATACGATTCAGAAATGTAAGAGCCAAACCATGAAAGTCAATTTAATGTGGAAAGATTAAGAAATGTAGCAACTTGATGATACAAGAAGAGTTAGAATAAAAGCAAAAGAGGAGAGGCACCCTATAACTTAAACTAGGAAGGTGTAACAAAGACAAATTTTGGTTTCTCTCTTGTTTTTACAGATGCTTCTTCTTTGATGACTAAGTAAAGTAGCCTTTGAGGTTCTCTTCTCCATTGCAGTTTACCTATCTGAAGAAAATGCACAGAGCCTAGCTTGAGCTTGTGAAGCTTTCTTATTGCGTTTCAAGACTTGCCCATTTTAGGTACCTGATAAAACAGACAACGTAAAGAAAAAGCCATGTGTTAAGTTATGCCAAAAAGAACAAAGCTTGTCTCCATTTCTTCCTAGCTAAACCTTCATTGGTGAAAAACAAACCTTCTTGAGAGGAATACCACTTGAAGATGGGGCAGGTTTCAAAATCTCAAAAGAACAAACAAGAGATTGGTCCACGCTCAGTAAAGCACCTGCATTGTCAAACTCTCCACCATAGTTTGGAGCTGAGAATATCGTCACTAATCTCCTCTTTGCGAAAAACTCATACCCATCTTCCACCACCTGCAAACACATCTCTCACAGATCAAACCAAAGACTTGTGGTTCTATGTTTGATCTCTAACAAAGGGAAGTCTTTATATACCTGATGGCCACGGCAAATGAGGTCAAGATCATTCTTATCCAAGAACTCAGCAACAACATCAGCTCCAAACGTACACGAAATACCTCTATCACTATCAGACCAACCTTCACTCTTCTGATCAGGATCAGACCAAAGCAAATCACAAAGAAGACCATTGTCTGGAATCTCAGTAGGCCTCTGAATCTCCCTAATCTGCTCCAAATTCTCCAGCTCAGGAGACAACCCTCCGTGCATACACAAGATCTTATCATCAATAAGAGCAGCCACAGGCAAACAGTTGAAGCAGTCTGTGAATATCTTCCATAGCCTAACGTTGAACCTCCGTTTGCATTCGTCGTAGAAGCCGTAGATTCTGTTGATCTTGGCGTCTTCGTGGTTGCCTCTCAAGAGGAAGATCTTGGACGGGTAACGGATTTTGTAAGCCAAGAGGAGACAGATGGTTTCGAGACTTTGCTTGCCTCTGTCAACGTAGTCTCCGAGGAAGAGGTAGTTAGCTGAAGGAGGGTAGCCTCCGTACTCGAAGAGACGAAGAAGGTCTTGGTATTGTCCATGGATGTCACCTGATGCAAAGAAAAAAACATAAAAATCAAAACTTTTTTTTTGTAAAGATCAAAACTTTATTGAATGTGGAGGGTACCGCAGATGCGAATGGGGGCATGGAGATCGAGGAGATTGGGCTGAGAGAGGAAGATTTGTCTGGCGTTAACGCAGAGTTGACGGATCTCGATCTCGGAGAGCTGGACCTGTTTGCCTCCTTTGCCTTCTAGTAATCTTCTTATGATATCATCCACCATACCTATCTCCATCATCATCCCTTCTGTTATCGTCGTCATCTCAACCAGAATCCAGAATCTACACAAAAGGGTTCGCGCCAAATCAGGGTAGGAACAATGGGTCGTTGATGGGTTAAGGAGGCGATCAGAAAGTCGCAAGCTTTTTGTGTTTTTGTTCTGTCTCGGATTTTCCCGGGAAAGAGGAGGAAAGTGGATCAGAGATTAGAATAGAAGAAATCCAAATTAAAAGATTAATAGATTTATTTTGTTTCAGAAGAGGATTAAAACAAAAAAGCTCTCAGCTTTAGAATAATGGATGGTGGAGATATCTCTCTCTCTCTCTCTCTCTGTATGGAAGAGAATGGAGATGGAACAAGTTTGAATACGAACCATAGCATAATAAGGTTAGAGATGGTAATCATAAAATAATTAAGAATATGATTAGTATTAAATTTTGGGAGTTGTTTATTAAATTTAATTCAACTTCAAACCTTTCAAGCCATATAATTATGTACATGAATAATGGTTGATGATTAGTGGATCCAATGAACTGTCAAAATGATGATTGAATAAACAAAATAACTGATGTAAAGGTAATTAGTGAGAAACCTTCTAAGGCAAGAAAGAATATAAGTTAGTGGGCGGTGATGGAAGGTCCAGCATAGATGAATGGGACGTGGAGGTAGGAGTGGATATGGAATTGATTTCTCAAATTTTAAGGATATCCATAATTTGATTCATATAAAATTCTATATGGATAATCAATTTTTTTATTTGTAATGTCATGTATATATGATTTGATCAGTAAAAATAATAAAATTTAACAAATTTTTAAAAAATAAAATAATATTTTATCATATTTTTAAAAAAAAATTATACTTTAAAAAAAAGTTAATATCTAACTAGTTAATTTAGTAGATATAAATCGTATATACAAGTATATAACAGATTATATCATATATTAATATTAAAAATATTAATATTTATGATTTATTTCGTTTTAATAAATATTAAAATTTTAATTTTCACATTGATTCGTAAAGTTATATATCTAAAATTATTAGATGAAATCAAAACGGATAACAAATCTAATTAAAATTCATAAATATTTTATCCACCTCAAGTTTTCTCATTGGAATTAGTTTTCTTATTGGAATTAGTTTTCTTATTGGAACTGGTCAAAATAAAATAGTCTTCCGTACAGTTTAATAATTTTATACACCACAATTGTTCCTTATTTAATTATAAAAGAAAATTGTATTCAGGTCGGGGGAGAAACCGCGTCTTTTGAAAAGTTCGGTTTTATGGTTAGAGAGCAGAACTTAATACATACGTGTGAGATGAAATACTTGTATTTGTATATTTGGGTGCCCATCATGTCCCCTCCCTGATAACTAAATAAAAAATAATAACATAGTTTTACTTTTTGATAAAAACAAGTAAGATTTTGTAAGCATTTTTTAATCAAGGCCCCGTAGATTATTAACAATGATAGTAGAACACCTCAAACTGATATGATAGAGGATATATAAATATATTTTTGTGTATAAAATCATATAATCATCATGATAGTAGTTTCTTGATCCTGGGTCTGTTTTTATGTCAAAATAACGGGCTTGGTCCATACATTAGTATGGCCAGGATCTGTTTATACATGTCAATTAACAGGCTTGATCCAAAAAAACAATATAACTTGGGTCCGTTTTACATGTCAGCTAACAGGCTTGGTCAATAAAATAAAGGGGCCTGTTATGTAAATCAAAGAGTAAGTATTAAAATTATAATGGGCTTTTAGATATGGGCCTTTAGTGGAAATAAGAAAAACCCTAAAATTGAAGCGCGTTTAACTATGAGAAGAAACAGTTATAAAACATAGATTCATCTCTTCTCTTGCAGAAGCTACGACGGCGGCGGCGGCACAACATCCCCGGAGGATACAATGGTACATCCCATTCTCTCTATCTCTTCGTGTCGGAATACCTCTAGTTTGGTTTCAGAGTTTGTGTTGAGTATGGTTTTATGTTACGAATGTGAAACTATTTTGTGTTTCAAGTATTTTTGATTATGACATTTGAGTTTACTTCCAATGTTGATTCTGAGATCAATTCGATCGTGTTTTGCAGGGTATTGATTTGATTGCAGGAGGTAAGAGCAAGAAGACCAAAAGGACAGCTCCTAAGTCCGACGATGTCTATCTCAAGCTTACTGTCAAGGTCCAAACTTGAAACACCGATCTTTGTCTTGTTTTGAGTGAATCTTATGAGATGTTTGACATTGTTGTATTGCAAAATTGCAGCTTTACAGGTTTCTGGTAAGGAGAACACAGAGCAAGTTCAATGCAGTGATCTTGAAGAGGCTTTTCATGAGCAAAGTCAACAAAGCTCCTCTGTCTCTTTCTAGACTCGTTGAGTTCATGACCGGCAAGGTTCCATTTCCTTCCAACACATCTCATCTCTCTGTACCTTAGTTGTAGGGTCATGATGAACCTGTTCCGTTAGAATCAATGCGGAGTTGTTCGATGTTTGATTGAAGGTTTCTTATGTAGATCATGTATTGTCTTTTGTTTTAAGTTTTGAACTAGAGTTTGACCCGCGCGGACGCCCGGGTGTTTTTTTTTTATTATATGTTTTTAGCTTTTTAGTATTAATCAACTTAATTATTTAAGTTTCTATTTTAAATTTATATGTTTTTTGCTTTTTTCAATGTGTTTAGCTTCTGAGCTTTATAAGTTTTAAATTTGTGTTTATCTTTTTGTGGGTTACATCCATTTATTCATTTTATTTTAATAAACATTAAAACATAACAAATTAGAGTAAGAATACTTTGTGTTTTTATTATATTATATTATATTATATTTTGATTTAAACATTTATATAAAATTCAAATAAATCACATGGTTTTTTAAAACAAATAAATTTTCAAACAGAAAGATTAAAAAATATAAATGTTTGAAAATTTTAATTAGCTAATTATATAAGTTATTGAATTGGGCCATTTGGTTATGATTTAAATTTGGTCCATATATTTTAATTTAAAATTACATATGGACTTTTACTTTAACCCCAAGCTCGAGTGTTAAGGATTTTAGAAACAAATCTAAACTAAAAGATATCAAATTTGATGTAAAGGTTTGTTAAAGAGAATATATTGTAATATACGACTTCAATAAGTATTCCTATTAGTAAATATGAAAGGAAATCTGTTGTATAATTGAATGTCCTTGATTGTATGTATAAGAAAATCTGTTTGGTATAACATTCAAAATTTTGTATTTTCGGAACATTTTATTAAGATTGCTCCTATAATATTCGGTAAATTACTTTGGTTAAATTCAACATTAATAATATAATTAATTTTTATTTCACAAAAAATTTACCATGCTTTTCATATAGAAAACATGATACATATTCCACATATCTAGTCTATTTAAACTGATATGAGCATTGATGGGTTGTATATATCTAAAAAGTTTTTACTCAAATCAAAAGCTCCATGTTAGTTATCATGTTAGTATAAGCTTAAAAATATAGCATGTATGATTTTTTTCAAATTCGAGAACTGTGTAAATTTGATGGTTTGTGTAAAGAAACTAAACTTTGCTCAAACATATACATGATCTCATATATTTTCGTGTTCACAATTAATTACAATTAATTATCTTATGTAGATCATGTATTGTCTTTTGTTTTAAGTTTTGAATGCGATTTTTCATGTTGTGGTACTATAGGAAGATAAGATTGCTGTTTTGGTTGGGACTATAACCGATGATTTGAGGGTACATGAGATCCCAGCTATAAAAGTTACTGCCTTGAGGTTCGCTGAGAGAGCCAGAGCTCGCATTGAGAAAGCTGGTGGTGAATGTCTGACCTTTGACCAGCTTGCTCTCAGAGCTCCTTTGGGACAGAACACGGTACATCTCTCAACCTAAGCACTCTTCTTCATGTTATCAAGTTACTGCGATATAGTGTTTAACTTTACTCGTTATTGTTTTCAGGTTCTTCTCAGAGGACCTAAGAACTCACGTGAGGCAGTTAAGCATTTTGGCCCTGCTCCTGGTGTGCCACACAGTCACTCCAAGCCTTATGTTCGATCCAAGGGAAGGAAATTCGAGAAGGCCAGAGGAAAGAGGAAGAGCCGTGGATTCAAGGTTTAAGAATATTGTCTGCGTCTTTGAACTTGCTTCTCCAGTGTTGTTGCTTAATCGTATTTTTGTTAGAGAATTGTGGCTTTGCATTGCCTCTTTCAGACAATATTTAAGGATTTATCGTGCATTTAAGCTTTTATAACATCAAATCTTATTCATAATCTGTTCGAAGTACAACACTTGCAAGAACGAGATTGTTATTTGAGAGTCAATGAAACAGACTTAACCAAGAACCCTAAAAGCTTTTGTTGCTGTCCTGAAGCTTGGTGAAGAAGTCATTGATGTGAGCAGTGACCTCTTGATGTTTCTCTTGGTGAACGAAGTGGCCAGCATCTTCAATAACAACCACCTCTTGAAGATTCGGAACATCTGCAGCAAATCCACCACCGTGAATGTACTCTTTAACCCCAGGCGTGGTGTAAACCATGTCGAAGTCACCTGTCATAAACTTCACAGGAACTAGAATCTTTGCCCCGGTCCATGGTGCAGTGAGTTCCCATGTCCTAATATTATCCAAGAACTGATTAAAATCTAACTCCAAAAGGCATTAAAACAGAACATCATGTTGAAGAACTTACAGATCCATGGCTCTGTAGTAGTTTAATCCACCGGTAAATCCTGTCTTCTCGAATTTGGAGACATAGAAATCGAGATCCTCCTTTGAAAACCATTCAGGAAACTCAACTTGTTCGCAGTTAGGGCTAGGGTTTGCTCCAAATGGGTTATCCTTAGGTAGAATCGGTGGGCCGAGTTCCCTCCCTGTGAAGATTTTCCTAAGAACTCTTCTTGGATCTGCACATGCAATCTCTCTTTCAATCTTACCAGGTTCCTGCAAATTCACATTGTCAAAAACAGTTGGATACAACCAAAGCTATGTCAACTGAATGGTGTAATAATCTATTATGAAACCTGAAATCTACAGATGTAGTAATCATCTCCAAACACAGCCTTAAACCCTTCAACAGGTTTGACCTTAGGGTTCCTTGGCCTATACGGCACACTCAAACACACAAAGCCCTTAATCTTCTCTGGTCGAAACAAACAGAGATACCATCCGACAATAGCCCCCCAGTCATGACCCACCAGAAACACCTTCTCTTGATCTCCAGCAACACTGTCAAGAAGAGCCACGAGGTCACCAACCACGTGATGACACGTGTACTTGGTGGAAGATTGGGGAGACTCGGAGTCTCCGTAGCCTCTGAGGTCAGGAGCTACGGCTCGGTAACCTAGAGATGATAACCCAGTAATCTGGTGACGCCAGGTGTACCAGAGATCAGGGAAGCCGTGGAGGAGAAGCACCACGGTTCCTTCTTTGGGACCTTTCTCGGCAACGTGCATTGTGATGCCATTGACGCTCACCATTCTGTGATCTATTCCTTCCATTTCCTCTTTATTGTCGTTTGGATTCATTAAATTGTTTTTATGTTTTAAGATGTGTAGTCAGGTGGTTTTGGTAGTGGTATAAATAGAGAATGGGAAATAAGTTTAATTTGAAATAAAAATAAAATAATTTAGTGCTGTTGCGAAACTCTTTACTTACTTTTTAAGATATCAGCACAAGTGATACTACTTTTAAATGGTAAACAATTGGTAGAAAATGACTTAAAACCAGCAAAATGAATATAAAATTACGCCAATGTTGCATGTTTTGAGATTACTAGAAATCTGAGTAGTAAAAGATATTTTGTAGGATAAAATCAAAATAACAACAGTCTACTAATAATAACTTAGTAAATTAGAGCATGTTTAGTGGGAGTCTTTCAATGAATTTATCATCAATAAATAAATAAAATAAGAGAGGGACTAAATAGTTTTTTTTGGGAGGAATTTTTCGCAAAAAAAAAAAAAACCTCAAATGGTAAGTGTTAACTAATAATTACTTACACTATTTACAAAAAACAATTAATAAATTATTTTTTTTGAGAAATTTAGTGGGCCTAAAACCACTATTAATGCTCTTAATCTACCTAGTTTATAAATGAACTTTTCTTCTTGAAATTATCGAAATTCATGTACATTGACAACATTTTTAAAAAATTGTCTGAAAAACTATTAAAAAGAGTCATATTGTAATGTCGAGCTTCTCAAAAGAAGAGTCCTTCTTAATTGGTGAACGAGAGAAATTAAATGCAGAGAAGTAACGCGTAGAGATGTGGTTGCCAACTTGCCATAATGTGTACGTTACCAAAATAAAATATTTTCTACATCTTGAATAAAGTAAATTACGTCCAAATTAAATGTTGCCAATTTGATTAATATAAGTAAATGTTTGTCACATTTTGTTAGAGATTATATGTAGAGACCAGGTTTAAAGTAGAGATAACAAGTCTTTCATTTTTGGTGGCTTATTAGAATATGAATAGCAAAACCATTCATAGAGAAGAGACATGGACAATGAATCTTTAACAGTATGGCATTCTATTTCTCTTTTAATCGGCAAAGAAGCAAAAAATTATCTAATTCCACCACTAGTT